>JAJOOR010005809.1:0-78453 GCA_036250505.1 Solanum acaule
TTTTTTTTTGTAAAATAAATTCTTGAGCGTCCAACACTTTTGGCTTATATATGTTTCTTTATCCAAAATCTCTTAGGGGCTGTTTGGTAGGGGAAGGGATAGACAAAGTTATCCCATGGAATTATTTAACCGACCATATAATGTGATAACTTATCCCATCATAGCACTATAAGTGGTGGGATAAATAATTTCGAGACTAACTAATACCCCTAACAAAATGCATGTAATCCCTTATCCCTCATACCAAACAACCCCTTAGTATTCAAGTTCTTGTTTTGATAAGTCTCCCTAGAATGAATACTAACGTACAATTATAAACGACAGAATAATATATAAAAAACAACAAGATTATTCCATTCACGTTATTCAGAGAGAAGTGTCACAAGTACATCTTCTACCTCAACTGTTCATCATAGTATTCTCAAGATTTAGCACCAGTAAATAGAAAAGTTCACATTTTGACATAAAAATTACTCCTACATGCTACAACACTCATCTTATTTCAAATGAAACATATAGACATTTTCTACAAAACTGAAGGGCATAAGTATGAAAACTAAAGATTTAGCATATAGTGATAGTCAGGTAATATATCCTTCAGTCAAATGACACAAAAGATTATTGATCACACTTAATGAATGTATAATTCTCAAGTTGATATGTAAGGGAATAAGAAATAACATGTTAAAGGGAATAAGTGTATTATACAAGAATACTTAGAAGGTTTGAGGATCCAACAAAACCTGATTGCCTAAAGACTCAGCAAACAATTCTTCTGCAGCCACAACAATCAAGAAGAAAATATGAGAGCTCTACCAGATCAAATATGACTGATTTAATAAATAACTCCATCTTGAAAATAAGTTGACATAGTTGTTCATTTTCCTTCTAAAAGTTACTTAAAATCTGTCATTTAAAGTTGTTTTGGTTAATTTGTGGAGATTCAGTTAGACAAGAATGGAGGAATATATGGTGCAACTATATATTAGAATGTATCTTATTGAGAAATCTTGAGTTTCCCAAGTTAAAAATCCAAATGGAACAATCACTGTTTCTATTTTCTATGTGCAGTACCATGGGAGGTAATTTGTATCAGTTCAGTTGCTTTTTACATCTTTCATTAGTTCAAGTAAATTTGATTGTAAAAATATGATAGACTCCTTAGATTAAGATGCCATGTTACAGAACAAATTGAAAAACATGAGGGTTGAAAATCTTCATTGCAATTTTAGATACACACTACAGTGATATGATCTTTTATATTAGATAAATATTCAATGGTGTGATTGAAATTCGTAATTTATTCTAGTTAGATATAAATCTGTTAGTAATTAGTGGCACGTTACTACGCACGTGGATCAGTTTTCACAACTTCAACCACTTTTCCCACCTTCTCTGTTAGCCTTAAAAGTTGAACAATAGTTCACTAGTTATTCAAGATGGATTTCGCAAGTTCAATACAACTCGCTCTATCTTCTATTATAACATTATGTTAGATCATTGAGCTGCTAGTGCCTCTGTTCAAGAAAAAATCATTGTTCTCTTACTATTTAGGAAACACTATGTTCTCCTACGATTGTCCCCCTTCATTTTTGGGATCTTATCACACTACAAATTTAAATCTATTCTAAAATACACGAGCAGCTTATCTAAGAGAAGAAGAGTAAACTAAACTAGAGGAATAATTTGAACAAGAAGAGTAACTCGAAGAAAACAAAAAACTCACCGAATTAGAGAAGAAAATAAAAATCAACTTGCGAAAAAGCAGGCATACCTAAGATTATAGTAGATACAAAACATCGATTCGTTTTGACAATAATGGAAGAACATATGGTGCTATTATTAGAACTTATCTTCTTGAACGATCTCGAGTTTCCCATGTTTCAAACAAAAATAGAACTATCATTGTTTCTACCTTTTATGTGCAACACCGTATGAGGTAATTTGCATCAGTTCGAGTTAATTAGATTGTAAAATATAATTGATTCTTTAGATATACACAATACACTAATATGATCTATTTATATTAGATAACTATTCTATGGTGTGATTGAAATTTCTAATTTATTCTAGTTAAATATAAATCTAGTAGGAATTAGTGGCACGTTATTACGGACGTGGATCAGATTTAACAACTTCAACAAATTTTCCCGCCTTCGCTGTTCGCCTTAAAAGTTGAACAATAGTTCACTTGTTATTCAAGATGGATTTCTCAAGTTTAATACAACTCGCTCTATCTTCTATTATAACATTATGTTAGATCATTGAGCTGCCAGTGCCTCTGTTCAAGAAAAGTTCACTGTTCTCTTACTATTTAGGAAACACTATGTTCTCCTACGATTGATCCCCTTCATTTTTGGGATCTTATCACACTAAAAACTTAAATATATTTTAAAATACACGAGCAACTTATCTAAGAGAAGAAGAGTAACCTGAACAAGATGACTAACTTGAACAAGAAGAGTAACTAAAAGAAAACAAACAACACACCAAATCAGAGAAGAATATAAAAACCAACTCGCTAAAGAGGAGGCATACCTAAGATTATAGTAGATAAAAAACATAGATTCTGTTTGACAAGAATTGAAAAATATATGTTGCTACTATTAGAACTTATCTTCTTGAAAGATCTCGAGTTTTCCAAGTTTCAAACCCAAATGGAACTATCACTGTTTCTATTTTTTATGTGCAACACCATAGGAGGTAATTTGCATTAGTTCGAGTTAATTAGATTGTAAAATATAATTGATTCTTTATATATACACAAATACACTATATGATCCATTTATATTAGATAACTTTATGATAGTGCAATTGCAATTCCTAATTTTCTAAAGTTAGATAGAAATCTATTAGGAACTAGTGGCACTTGACTACACACATGGATCAGTTAAATAACTGCAACTACTTTCTTTCACTGCTAGTCTAAAAATCTGAACAATACTTCACTTGTAATTCATAATGGATTTCTCAAGTTTAATACAACTCTGTCTATCGTCTCTCAAACACTATTTTAGTTCATTTAGCTGCGAGTTCCACTGTTCAAGAACGGTTAGAAACACTTTATTCTCTTAGGATTGATCCCCTTCATATTTTGGATCTTATCATACCACAAAATTTAATATACATAAAAAATAGACCTTCTAGTCTAAAAGAAAAAGTGTAAATCAAACAAGAAGAGTTATACTCGCACAAAACAAACAACAAATCAAATTTAGAGACCGAAAAAATCAAATCGCGAAGGTGTGCATACCTGAGATTCGAGTAAGATAGAAAATAGAGATTGAGTTGAGATCGCTGCTAGGCAGACCTGTGCTTTCTCAGTTTTGAGAAAACACAGATGAAATGCTGATAGCTACGAGCTATGCTGAGATCACTTCAAGGCAAATGCTGCTAGGGTTTTCTGATTAGCGATAATGTTTTGAGAAACAAAGCGTTATTTGTCTTTTTTATTTTGCAATTTTAATCACACTTATGTTTTGGCTCTAAGTTTTGGTGAAAATAGAACTTTTTTTTAATTTGACCCTTAAATTATAATTTGGGACCAGTTATTAATTTCTTTAGAGACTAGATTTAGTACCTTCATAAAAACATACATAATTAAGGAACGTAATAAAATCTCGTCCCAATACATATACTTTTAGAGACAGGATTATTAACTCGCCCCTAAATGTTGGTCTTAAATAAAGCTTTTTCTTGTAGTGTCTATTATTGTAAGGGAACACAATTAAAGGTAAATTATCATCCCAATTACCCTTGAAGTCAATCACACAAGCTCTCAACATATCTTTCAAAGTTTAGTTAGTATGTTCCGCTTACCCATTGGTTTGAGAATGAAAGGCCCTACAAAGCTTTAAATTGAGTACCAAGACCCTTTTGGAAAGACTTCCAAAGTTGAGAAGTGAATTGTGTACCACAATCAGAGATAATGGATAAGGGTACGTCATCCAACCTAACAATCTCCCTTAGATACAACTTATCAAAGTCTTCCGTCGAATAAGATTCCTTAATGGGAATGAAATGAGGCGACTTCGTTATACGATCTACTTTAACCCAAATGAATCATGTTGTCGGTATGTGCGGGGTAAACAAACAATAATGTCCATATTCAAATCTTCCGATTTCCAAGTAGGGATTCTTTTATCTTGGGAAAAACCTCCCGACTTATGATGTTCGACATTTACTTGTTAACAATTAGGATACTTAGCCACAAATTCACAATATCCTTCTTCATCCCATTCCACCAATAAACCTCCCCCAAGTTACGATACATCTCGGTGGCTCTCGGGTTAATGGAATATTGAGAACTATGGGCTTTTGATAAGATTTTCTTTCTCAAGTCATCTACATTGGGAACACACAACCGACCTTCATATCAGAGCATACCATCTCCTCCTTAAGTGAATGCCTCAAAATACTTTTTAAGCACTGCTTCCTTCAATTCAAGTAAAATTGGATCAAGATATTGCTTGGCTTTCAGATCTGACATAAAAGAGATTCCAAATTGTTATGAACAATTATACCACCCTCATTAGAATTAACTAACCAAACACCCAATCGGGCTAATCTATGGACATCACGAACCATATCCTTTTTATCTTCCTCATTATGAGCAACACTTCCCATTGATAATTGACTAAGAGCATCCACCATAACATTTTCCTTGCCAGGGTGATAGAGAACACTTATGTCATTATCCTTTAGAAACTCAAGAAACCCCCTTTGGGGAAGATATAGATCCTTTTTCTTTAACACATATTGTAAATTCTTGTGGTCGGTAATGATATAAAAAAGAACACCATTTAGGTTATGCCTCCAAATCTTTAAGGGAAAAAAAACCGCCTCTAGTTACAAATCATTGGTAGGATAGTTCTTTTCATGAACTTTGAGTTGTCGGGAAGTGTAAGTAATAACTTTACCATTTTTCATAAGGATACACCCTAGTCCTATCCTGAGGCATCATAATAAACAACAAACCCATCAGATCCTTCCGGTAATGTTAACACCAAAGTGGAGGTAAGTCTATCTTTAAACTCTTGGAAACTCTTCTCTCACGCTTACGACCATAAGAAGTTAACTTTCTTTTGGGTCAATGCAGTAAATAGAAAGGCAATCGAAGAAAAACCTTCTATAATAACCACCCAAACTCAAAAAGATTCATATATGCGATGGGGATATATTTCTAGGCCAACTCTTAACTACATCCATCTTCTTAGGATCCACATCAATAATAACCTTACCGAAAACAATGTGACCAAGAAAAGCCATAGTTCTCAATCAAAACTCACATTTACTAAACATTGCAAGGAGTTACTGGTCCTTGAGGACATTCACCACAATCCTCAAATGATTGGTGTGCTCATTCTCACTCCTTGAATAAATTAAAATTTCAGCGAAGAACATAATCACAAACATGTCAAGATACTGTCTAAAACTCTATTCATCAAGTCCATAAATGCGGCTGGAGAATTAGTCAAACAAAACAATATTACCAAACAATCATAATGTTTATAACGAGTTTAAAAAGCCTGCTTTGGAATATCATGTTCCTTCACCCTCAATTAGTGATAACCCGACGGAAGGTCAATCTTAGAGAAGTAGCTCGCTCCTTGGAGTTTATCAAACAAATCATATATCCTGTGAGAGGATACTTATTCTTAATGGTAACATTTTTCAATTGTCGGTAATCAATACACATGTAAAGTGAATCATCTTTCTTTCGAACAGACAAAACTGGAGCACCTCATGGAGAGATTACTCAGTCAGATGAAACCCTTATCCAAAAATCCTTGAATTGTTGTTTCAATTCCATAAATATTACTGGAGCCATATAGTAAGAAAGAATAGAGATATGTTCTATATCTGGGAGAAGGTCAATTGCAAAGTCTATTTCCTTTCGAGAGGAACACCGGATAGAACATCAAGAAACACTTCCAAAAACTCATATACCACGGGGACTAATTCAAGAGTAAAGGTTACATAATTCGTATTCCTAACCCGAATATGATGATATATGCAATATTTAGAAATTATTTTTCTAGCTTTAAGAAACGAGACAAACTGATCCTTAGGCATATAATTTCCCAATTTCCACTCTAGGATGGGCTCATTAGGAAATTAAAACTTGACCACTTGGGTTCTACAATCAATAAAAGAATAACCAAAGAAACCATCCATACCGGCTAAGAATTTACCCTTATGCTTTCTTCCACATCTTGCACAAGTAGACAGTGAAGATCGACTACTATTTCCTCCTTGAGGCTTAGGGTTAGACACCCTATAACTGTTAAAAATTGTAACCGGAGCATTAGAGGAACCTTGACCGGAAAATCTTTGTCGGAAATTAGAGAGATCATGTCATTCAGAGCTTGAATGTGAAAATTCACTAGTACTGGTCTTTGTTCTATTTGCCTCCCTAGACATTTCCTTAAGTTTCTCCTCTTCAATATGTTGAGCATGCACTATCAGA
Organism: Solanum acaule; assembly: GCA_036250505.1. NCBI lineage: Eukaryota > Viridiplantae > Streptophyta > Magnoliopsida > Solanales > Solanaceae > Solanum > Solanum acaule. The sequence goes on from JAJOOR010005809.1 coordinate 6,470, forward strand.
CGAGAAACAAACTTTCTCATCCTTGCCCTAGGATCACAATAATAGTAGGAGCATATCTAGACAATTGCATGAAATTCAATGAATACTCCTTCACACTAATATTTTCTTAAAGAATGTTGATAAATTTAAGTACCTTTGCCTCCCCCATCTCAAGGGGAAAACCCTATTAAGGAAAGCAACCTTTAACTTTTCCTAATCAACATGACCCGCATCAACCGCCCTCTAATCCTTCCATTGGTTGAACCAAACTTGAGCAACACCCTTAAGTTGATAAGCGACCATTTCCGCCTTTTCCACCGGCACCACTCCCATGATCATCAACACCTGGTATACCTCATCAATGAACCTTTTGAGGATCATCTTGAACCTTGGAACCATGAAACTATGGGGGATTCATTCTAGTGAAGTCCCTCACTCTACTTGCCGCTGTACCCACATTTGGGTTCACGGGGACCACAATCTTCCTATTGTCTTGACCCTTCATGGCTAGAGCCAACATATGAAAAGTAGCCCTCAACTCCGCATTAGTCACTTGTTCAGCAAAGGGTCGGCTAAAACTTGTGGAAATTTTGGAAGAGCTTGAGGAGATTCTCATTCAAATTCATCCTAGGGTATGCTCATTGAGGGGCAATATCCTGTAAAACATCTAATAAGGATTAGGCGAGAGACATATTGAGTTATACTCTATCTCATGACTTCAGAGTAATGAAGGAAGTGGAGTTTCCTAAATATCTTATAACTCTTATTCATAAATGTGGCTTGCCTCACACTAATGAACAAGACTCTACTCGATGTTGCCTATGAGACATCCTAGGACTTTTCTAAACCTTGTTCTTTGAATACCAAGTTTGTCACGACCCAAAGTATACCCTTGGTATTAAAATGCGTATAGGACCTCGAGAGGCCTTACAAAATCCACTTAGCATATATCATACAAGATAATAGAATTTAAAGAATTCAAAAGACTATCTTATATCATATAGCGTTTGATAAATGTGGAAGTTTAACATAAGTCACAAAGCCATTTACTACATAATAAGGAAAGTGATCAGTACGTAGCCCATACATCACATACAAAATCTGAAAACTCAAATATAGAAAGAAATAAAAGCATTTTGGTCCTCGGAATATGAGTACTCATTAATCTTGGAAAGCCCAAAAGGATCGTCTAGCCACAAATATGGGAGGTAGGAGTGTCAGACCCTACCTTAGGAAAAATATAGGCACAAATATACATTAGTACATGGAATGTTTTAAGTATGCTAGCAATGCATTAGAGTCATAAAATCAAGGTAAAAAGGACTTTACATGACATGTAATGACCAAGCTAAATCGTAAGATAACATGATAGAAAACATAGTTCATAATCATGGTTAGTGCAAGCTAAACATTTTTAAAACACCTGTGAGATACTTTAGAAAGTAACCTTAGTTCGTCATGGTGGGAAGTTTGCCATTAACTGACATAGACCATGTGAGCTATAACATGGAATCTGGTGTAACCTTAGTTCGTCATTATGGATCTACTAGCTATTGTCTATCTAACACAAACCTATGGCAGCATATAGTAATGAGATAAAGAGATTTCTACTAGAAACCCAACTTCTACTAATGGGAGACTTCCCATCTCAATATCCTCTCGGTGCTAATCATAAATCCCATGGAATAGTAATTAATTATATTAATCTTATTATCCATGAAAATACACAATTTAGTAACCAATCCAAGGTATAGTTCATTTAGAATAGCTCCTAAATCGTGATTAAAATATGGGTGAGAAAACCTTTCAACACTATGAATCATTTATATGAGAATAACCTTTCACTACAGCAACAACAACAATATTGATGCTTTACTCCAAAGGAACCTTAAATACTTTACATCAACTTCATAGAAAGAACATTCATATCTTCATAAATTCATCTTCCATAGTTCATAAGCCTAATCATGTGTTCATAGTCTAAAATTCATCGATCATGCATGGCATCATACGATTACAACTTAAAAACATACAATTACTTCAACGCATGCATAAAAAGATAGAAAGCAATCAATTGACTCATAAATGAAAATAACATATGATGATTGAATAAACAACTAACTTTGAATTGGACAATCTGAGTTGTAAAATTGGAGATTTTAGGAAACTTATGCAGGAAAGGACTTCATCTGTGAACACTAACATACCAAGATACTAAAAGCCCTAAAAAGAATGGAGGATTGGATACTTGAATGGAACTAGCTTATCTTCTTCTTCCTTAGGTTGAGAGAATTTGGGAAGGACGAACTTGGTAATTAGATTAAGGAAATTAGGAGAATGGGGTTTCAATGGGTAGTTTTATACCAAGTACTAGGACCTTAAAATTTACCCAACTTTGATGGAACCCTTCTACAGTCCGTAAGACTTCCTATGGTCTATAAACCCTAACCGTAGAACTCAACTTGGACTTCAAAATTTCACTAAGTATGGATTGTTTCAATGGACCCTATCTATGACTCATAGATTGGTTGATGAACAATCTTGGTGAAGCATAGAAAAGGTAAGGACTTGATTTCGAAAAAGTTATTTCCCCATTTCTACGGTTGCCATCTATGACCTGTACAAGCTTCTACAGTTCGCAGATGTGAACCATAGGAACAACCTACAACCCAAAAATATTATTTTCCTTTTTTTTAAATCGAAGGTCTTACAACATGGTACCGTATTCAAAAAATAATAATTATAAATTGGACCCAAAGGTGCCTAAGCATCGGTATCAATTGGACCTAGAGGTGTAAGACTCATGGTATCACGACTTAATCAAGGTGTCACCCTCACAAATTGAATTCTAACTCATAGATTAACTTGTTTCTCTCTCTCAGTCCCTCTCGTATCACAATATCTTGTCCTTTAAGAATCAGTGGGTAGCAAGCTTGGTGTCTTGTCTGTCTCTCTTCTATGGCCTCACACCTCAATGATTAGAATACTGTCAATATTTCATACTAGCCCACTTTCCTTGATCTAGTATGGACTCATCATGAGAAAAAATATACACCACATAAAAGGCACCTATGTCATAGACATAGAAAAGGATAAGATATTTTGGACATATGTGGTGGTTATCAAGGTATTCTCCAATCTGAGCAGGGCAGTCTCTAACTTCAATCCCTTTAAATCAAGGCTTTACACACCCCTAAGCCACTTTGTAATGTATCTCCTGAAAGAATCTATCTGCCCATGTACCTTATAAGGTACCTTATCAATCATAGCCTACATATTCACATTTACTTGCTCCTCATCCTTGGTGATGGAAGTCAGGGCCCTTGGTCTCACTACTGCAAAAACATTCATAATTGTGTCTCAGTTTGCATCTTGAGTTGGGTTAACTTATGTACGAATTTCAGACTAATAGTGACCATGCCTGAAGTATGCGGGTGTGGGATTTCCGATGGAATATTAGTGAATTGTGTGATGGATGTTGAAGCATCCACTATAAGCCCCTTTGTATTAGTACTTCGTTTCACCTCCACTCGGCCTCTCGAATAGCTCAGGTACTTGAACCTCAGGATGAGGAGCTCTTCTTTAGGAAACTGGAATTTGTCTTGTCCTTAATAAACCTGACATCCTTCCTCTGCATCACCTTATTTAGGTGGTCTACTCTATGCATAATATGGACTACAGAGTCCCAAAATAATAAGTAAATCAAGAATAGCAGTCGGATGGTAGTCCTTTCACGGAAGGCCATATAATGGATCTTCTTATTGTTATTGCACATGATATTAATATCTTAGCCTGCCACAATGTTACCCACTAGCATTGCCTAGTCTGAAGGAAGATTGTTGTCTACTAATGTGGAAAAGTTGATATCACACTATCGCCCACCAAAACATCGGCACAAAATTAAGTGAGAATTCTTAATCAGGTTCGAGCTAGTCACCTAGCCAGCATCCTTACCCCTTCAAAGCAATATAATTCGCTATACATCTCAATATATTAACCTTTTATACTTGATCCTTCATTTTCCCCGGTCCCTCACCTTTATCATTCAATAGTAAAATTCAAAAGTAATGGTAGAGACCTCATACTCTAGTTCACAGAGGAAGTGCTTAATAATGCACTTAGAAATATCAATAGGTGCCGTACGATCAAGTATACTGGAGAGCAGAGGCTAATCATTGTTCTTTTGTTTCTCTGGATTTGTCTAGATGACTATAATAACATATGACACATATAATTCCCTCATCGTAGAAAGATTGTAACTACTTAAAGGATCAACCATCCTCCAAAATAAATCCCATTTAAATGTCTCATGGATGTCAGGAATCTCTAACAACCCCTTTTTCCAATTCTCTGGCTCCTTGAATATGTTCCTATTGGGCATGCCCTTATGAAATATCAAGGCATCTTGGGGTTTAAATATCCCACAAGCGAGGAGCACACCATTATCGCACCTCTCGAGCCCTCACCGACATAGCCCATTAAACTTACGCTTCCTTCTTATTTTGCCCCACTCATGTGTTTGGCGTACTCTACTCTCCTTCCACAAACATAATATTTCCTGACCTTGAGCTTGACCTTAAATTTCCCTCGCTGTTTTCCTATTGTGATGACTAAAATCCCTCTTTAGACTAGGGAGATGTAAGACCTTGAGAAATGCCTATATGTGAGGCAACCTAAAGTGGATTGGCGCCGGATGTAATTTTCCTCATGTAGTTTCTCATGGCTTTGTGATCGATATCTTGGTAATCACCAACCTCGTAGTGCTCTTCATATCCACTTTGTTCATTATTGTGGGTTTTCATGAAGGCATCACTAAAACTCCTGAGCCTTTACCCACCTTATCGGTGAAGTGGTCGTCCCCGACACTTTGGAGTTGATTTTGAAGGCATAGTACCTCTAGGAGAAGTGTTAGAAAACTGTTAACAAATATAAACATAATAGAATGCTAATTATATTTTTTCATTTTTGTGTTTTACAGTTTCTAAGAGGCGTTTATATGGACCGTAGATTTTGCAAAGTTCCGTAGAGACCTTTTGTGGATTTAAGAGGAAAGTTTTGAGTGTTAGAATATTGAACTATTAGCACCATTTACGGTCTGTCGAGTCATCTAGGATTCGCGAATGGTCTCGTAGTTCTTAGAGTTAACATTTAGCTTCTAGGTATTAAACCATGAGAACCTTCTACAATCAGTAAATTAATCTACAACTCGTAGATGATATTCATGGTTTTATGGAATTTAAAATGTCTCATTGGAGCTTTAGGGTTTAGTTCACTAAGGGAAATTACATATAGTAGATTAAACCATAGTCTGTAGAAGGCCTTCATAATCAATACACATCTCTTGTTCACTGAGTAAGACAGTTTACAACATATCCAATCCCTTAGCATTTTATAGCATTGAAAATCAACACAACCAAATAAATAACACTCAAGTACTGTAATTCAATGGATTATTAGTTTTAAAATTTACGAATCAGCAACCATAGGTTATGTAAATATACCCAAATTTCAAGAGGAAGTTAAAATGGACTCTCACCTTAAATAAATTTAGCAGATTTGTCACTATGTGGAAGTGATAACTTGTTCAATTTGAGCCACGATTGGTGGTGAATTACATGAATACATTGATTTTGTGGGGAAGTAAGTGAATTTGGTGATGGGGATATAGTGGGGAAGTAGTAACGGTTTAATACATGTGCTATGGGTGAAGAATTCTTGGGGAATTTTTTATTTGGAATGAATTTAAAAACAAAATATATTGTGGGTTGGGTCAAGTGCTAGTAACTGGTATGAGATATCCGAAGACAATCTATGATCCATAGAAGGTTCTAATGGATTCGTGGATCAAGTACTAAAGAACAAGATCATACGGTGCAAAGTCTCTCTTTTCAATCTTGAGGTCGTGGTATATCTTCATCATCTCCTTTTACAACGCTAAACTTTCATAAGCTTTCAGCTGAAACAAATCCATCTCATTTACTTGACTTGACTTTTGATCAAATTCATCTCCCCTTTAAAGATTATCCTTCTTGAGTGCACACATTGATTTATGATCAAGCTCTACCGGCAGGTGATATGACTTTCCAAACACAAGATGATAAGGAGATATACCTATGGGGGTCTTGAATGAAGTTTGAAATGATCATAAGGCATCATCAAACTTTCTAGACCAATTTGTTATGTCTTTGCTAAGATTTTCTTAATCTTATTGTTTGAAACCTCTAGTTGTCCACTAGAGTGCGGATGGTAGGGTATCACCACATTGTGACTAAATCCATATTTCTCAAGTAGAGCACGAAACAAACTATTACAAAAGTTCGAATGTAGACCGCTAATCATTTCCCGTGGTGTACCAAATCTGGAGAAGATGTTTCGATTCAAGAATGTTGTGACCCTTTTTCCTTTATTGTTGGGAATCACGACTGTGTCCATCCACTTGGAAACATATTCAGTAACCATAAGTATGCATCTAACCCAATGGAGCTCATAGAGGGCCCTATAAAATCATTGCCCCACACATTAAAAAGTTCAATCTATAGAATCGTAATAAGGGGGAGCATACACCTCCTTGAAATACTGCCTTCTCTCTGACAACAATCACAGAGCTTTGAAAAAGCATGAGCGTCTAGATGAATAGTCTGCTAGTAAAACCCACATTACAACATATTATTTGTAGTCTGGATAGCACCATGATGCCCTCCAATAGAGGAGAAATGACATGCCTCCAATATGCTCATCATCTCCACTAAAGATGCAACAAAAGAATTATCCCATCCGCACAAACACAAAACAAATATAGATCGTCCCAGAAAAACATCTATATTTCTGACATTAATTTTCTACGCTAGTGCAAAAAATTAATCAGAAGGTAAAACATCACTAACCAAATAATTTGCAAAATTTATGGACCAAGGAATCACATCCTTGGATGCAGCCAATACTTGTTCATCTGGAAATGTATCAACAATCTCAGCACCATCTTCTAATTTCACCATTGCTTCTTCCTATAGCCTGGACAAGTGATCAACTACTTGATTTTTACTTCCATTTTTGTCTTTAAACTCAAAGTAAAATTCTTGCTACAACAATACCTATCGATTAAATCTTGGATCAACCTACTTTTTATCCAGAAGATACCGAAATTGTAACACCCTGTATGCTAGAACTACCAAAATGCAGATTCTTCAGAATTTGCAGGTGAAACCAACGTTTACCACCAACGGACCATAGGGTGAACCACAATCAGTTCTGGTGGTCCGTGGTTCACCATCAGCAACCCCCTCCCAGAAACCCTTAGAAAATCATCTACGGGTCAGGCCAAGCCGGGATCTACAGATGGTAAGTCAAGCCACTATCTGTGGTCCAGGGACGTGGGTCAGACCCCTTACTTCCAGTCCTAGAACCCCCATCGATGGTTGCCAGGACGGACCATCAGTCCACCCACGGACCGTTGGTGACCCTGACAGCTTTTTAGTCAGGGGTCGTTTGGTCATTTTACCTATGCGTTGGACCCCTAAACTACGTGATTTTGGTCAGTTTTAGCCTAGTAAAGTAATTTGAACTTACCCTAATCAATTGTTTACCAATAATCAAGTGAAACTTAGAGAAAAATAGAGGAGAAAGTCGAGCAGCCCTAGTTCAAGAACGCAATAAGTTTTCATTATTTCCATCCCCGAAATCAAAGATTTCTCCGGGAAATTCGTCACCAGGTATGTGGGATTTCACTAGTGAGTTCCTTTCACCTATTAGGTCCCTAGATTGTAGTCAAAATATTGATTCCCTTAATATTATCTAGACTCAGGGTTTCTTGAATGTTAGAAATTGTTGGGATTTTGCTGCTAGAATGATCCAAATAAGATTATCATATTGTTACTTAGTTTCTTTTATGATATTAAGAACCCTAGCTATGTAGTTCTTCTAGTTCATGAAATACACATGCTAGGTCGGTTATTTTAGATATACATGTTTTAGTTCTACGAATGTTACATTATCAGTTATAATCATTGCATTCTCAGAGTTTGAATGTCAGTAATTGAGCTATCCAGTACATCACATTTCGGTCATAATATTGCTTATATATATTCTAATTAGGAGTAGCTTAATACCAAGTGGACTAGGGTTTAGCGTACCTAAATGGTCCCAAAACTACGTGCCCCCGTAGGTTTATAAATCCCTTTTGTGGACATTATATTTTAGTGATCAAGCTAGTCATGCCTTTATACCTCTGGCAGGGTATATTGAATCCTCTTGATAAGGCGTATACATCGGACACCATATTTAGTTCATAAAGTTTTATGTCGGTTAGTAGTAGCTCCCATACAGTCATATTCTATTGCATTGACCATGTTATCTCCTTTAGTCAGATTTCAGTCTCAACATGTTATAAACTTGGTCATTGCATTCAGTCATTTCATGTTTAGTATTCTTAGTTTAATATCATGTTTATCGGATATCATTGCTTAGTTATATGTTTCTTCAGTTATGCTTATTGTTCATCTTTATTCTATCATGCATGCTGAGTACCTTTTAATTATTGACGCATACTCTACACTACATCTTCTAGCGATGTAGGTTCAGGTCCTCAACTTCCTAATCACACATAGATCAGTTCCCGATCTCCAGTTCAGCAGCATCAGTGGTGAGTCCTCATTATTCGAAGACGATTAACATGAATATTTTTTCTATTTTAGGCTTTAGTTTTAGCTGGGGCATGTTCCAATACTTCTAGTCAGTTAGAGGCTTATTTCAGACATAGTTAGTTTCATCTTAGTATTTGAGTTTGACTTTTCAGTTGTTGTTGAACTTTTCATATATTCAGATAGTATATGGGTATTCCCCATCATTTCAGTTTACATGATGATTTAGCTTCCACACAATATTTCTTTATTTTAGTTATCTTTAAGTATGCTTATGATATGCCAGCAGGGTTAGCTTGGGGCCACTCGTGATCCTAAGTCTCGTGTCCACGTCCTGGGAGTAGCCTTAGGGCATGACAAACTTTGTATCAGAGCACTAGCTTGAAGTATCCTAGGATGTCTTAAAATTGACACTAAGTAGACTCATTTTCATAGGTCTGAAGTGCACCACATCTAATGAGAGGGAGGCTACAAAGTGTTTTAGGGAAAGAACTTCACTTTCTTGATATTCTTATTGTGCGTAACATATGATCTATTTCATCGTTTCTAACTCGACACATCACACTTTCAAATCACTCCTCCTCGTAGAGCTTACGAAAGGAGTGTGAATGTCTGCAATGCTAACATAACTCCTCTAGTCCCAGCTCAGAATGTTTTGAATGTAAAGTTCTAAAATGCCATTCAGCTTTTTGCTTAGAGTGTGACAACCAAGAACAACCAGCAGGCTCTAGTTTCTATAAATGCCAGTGGTGAATCAGTGGAAAGCAAGGTTAGTGATTTTGTTAGGATGAATCCTCCTGAGTTCTTAGGATCGCAGATTGGTGAGGATTCCCAAAACTTCATAGATGAGGTCAAGAAGATATTTGCAGTAATGCAGGTAACTGGAATGATAGGGTTTAGTTGGCATCCTACCAGCTTAAGGATGTACCTCAAAGCCGGTATACTCAGGGGAAAGAGAATAGGGGTTCGGATGAAGCTCTTATCACTTGGGAATTCTTTAGTGAGACTTTTTTGGACAGGTTCTTCCCAAGAGAGTTGAGTGAGGTCAAAGCTCAAGAATTCATGAATTTAAGGCAAGATAACATGACAGTCCAAGAGTATGAACTCAAGTTCACCCAACTCTCCAGGTATGCTCCTCACATGCTTGCCGATTCCAAGGCTCAAATGAACATGTTTTTTGTATGAGGTATCTAATTTTGTGAAAATAGAGTGTAGAAATGCTATGTTGCTCAAAAATATGAACATCTCTAGGCTCATGACTCATGCTCAGTTGGTTGAGGGATATAAGCTTAAGGAACAGGCTAAGGAGAATAAGAAGGCTAGGACATAAATTTATTAGGATTCTCAAAAGAAATCTTGTGGTGGAAATAACTCAAAGTTTCAGAAAAAGTCTTCAGCTCCAGCACCTTCATCATCTAGTGTTCCATCCTCCAAGTTCTGACATGATCAGAAAGGTAGGACATCACGCCCTAAGTCTAAAGGTAGTATTTAAGGCACCAAAACCTACCCAACTTGTCGAAAGTGTGGTAAGAACCATCTGGGTGAGTGTCTTGTAGGAAAGGAAGGTTGTTTTAGGTGTGGTCAGTCTGGTCACAGGTTGAGAGATTGTCCTTTTGCTAAACAAGGTCAATGAGGCAATAATGGTAGGGCTCAGTATACAACTTCAGCAACACCAGCAGGTCGCCCGACTCAGTAGAGTAACTCATCTAGTACAAGTGGTGGACATCGCCAAAACAGGTTATATGCTCTTCACGCTCGCCAGGATCAGGAAGATTCTCCTGATGTAGTCCCTGTTACGTTAGAAGTCTTTAACTTAGATGTTTATGCTTTGTTAGACCCAGGGGCTACTCTTTCCTTTGTAACTCCTTATATAGAAGTCAACTTCGGTGTTAGTCCAGAAACCCTTCCAGAATCCTTCTCACTCTCCACTATAGTCGGTGAACAAGTTATAGGTACACGGGTATATAGAAATTGCCCTTTCATAGTTTCCCAGAGAGTCACCTCCGTAGATCTTGTAGAATTAGAAATGGTAGACTTTGTTATCATTGTAGGCATGGATTGGTTACATTCATGTTATACCTTAGTCGATTGTAGAACTAGGATAGTTCATTTTCAATTTCCAAATGAACCAATCTTAGAATGGAAAGGTAGTAGCCTAGTGCCTATGGGTCGATTCATTTCACATCTTAAGGCAAGAAAGATGATTTCTAAAGGTTGTCTCTATCATCTAGTTCGGGTTAAGGATTCAAGCTCCGAAATCCCAACACTTGAGTCAGTGCCTATAATTAATGAGTTTTTAGAAGTGTTTCTAGAGATTATCCCGGAGTTCCTCCCGAAAGGGAAATCAACTTTGGAATTGATCTCCTTTCATATACCGATCCTAATTTTATTCCTCCTTACATAATGGCTCCAGCTGAAATTATGAAATTGAAAGAGCAGTTGAAAGACCTTCTACATAAGGACTTCATCAGACCCAGTATTTTCCCATGGGATGGAGCAGTGTTGTTCGTGAAACAGAAAGATGGTTCTCTCAGAATGTGCATTGACTATAGGCAGTTGAACAAGGTCACAATAAAGAATAAGTATCATATCCCCAGGATTGATGACTTGTTTGACCAACTTAAGGGTGCTAGTAATTTTTCGAAGATAGACCACAGATTTGGTTATCATCAACTCAGAGTTAGAGATAGTGACATTCCAAAAACAACCTTCAAAAATTGGTATGGTCATTATGAATTTGTAGTTATGTCATTTGGACTAACTAATGCTCCTACAACTTTCATGGATTTGATGAACATGGTGTTCAAGCAGTATTTGGACTTGTTTGTTATCGTCTTTATTAATGATATCCTTATTTACTCTAGCAATGAGAAAGAACATGCGACTTATTTGAGGGTTGTCCTGCAAACTCTCAAAGATCGCCAGCTATTCACTAAGTTTAGCAAGTGTGAGTTTTGGTTACAGTCTGTTGCTTTTCTCGGGCATATTATGTCTAGCGAAGGGATTCGACTGGATTTTCTAAAAATAGAAGTAGTTAAACAATAGCCAAGACCTACCTCTCTTTTAGATACCAGAAGTTTCTTGGGTTTGGCTGGTTATTACAGAAAGTTCGTGAAAGGATTTTACTCCATAGCCTCTCCATTGACTAAATTGACTCAAAAAAAGGTCAAGTTTCAGGGGTCAGATGATTGTGAGAAAAGCTTCGCAGAACTGAAAACTAAGTTGACTACAGCTCATGTTTTGACTCTACCAGAGGTTTTCAGACTGTTATGTTATCTATTGTATGCATCTACAGTCGGCCTAGGTTGTGTGTTGATGCAGTGAGGTAAGGTTATAGCATATGCTTCTTGATAGTTTAAGGTGCATGAGAAGAATTATCTGACTCATAACATCGATCTTGGAACAGTGGTGTTTGCACTTAAGATTTGGAGACATTACTTGTATGGTGTTCACGTAGATGTGTTCACAGACCATAAGAGCCTTAAGTATGTGTTCACCAAGAAAAAGTTGAATCTTCGCTAGAGGAGATAGCTTGAGTTCCTCAAGGATTATGATATGAGTGTTCATTACCATCCTGGTAAGGACAATGTAGTAGCACATGCTCTTAGTAGCTATCTATGGGTAATGTATCACACGTTGATGAAGAAAGAAACAAACTAGCGGAATATGTTCACAGGTTTGCTCACTTGGGAATTTGCCTTATAAGTATATAAGATGGTGATGTAACAGTTTAGAATGGGTCAGAATCTTCATTGGTAGCAGAGGTCAATGAAAATCAAGACATTGATCTGATGTTGCTTCAACTAAAGGATGTAGTTCATCAGTAGAGAGTTCAGGTTTTCTCCCAAAGGGAGATGGGGTGCTTCGCTATCAGGGTTGATTATGTGTTCCTAAGGTGGGTGAGTTGAGACATCAGATTATTGTAGAAGCCCATAATTCGAAGTATTCTATTCATCCAAGTGCCACTAGGATGTACCGTGATCTGCAGGAAGTCTTTTGGTGGAATGGTATGTAAAGGGGTATAGCATATTTTGTGGCTAACTGCCCTAATTGTCAACAAGTCAATGTAGAATATCAGAAACCAGAAGGTACGACTCAAGAGATTATCATTCCTACTTGGAAGTGGGAAGTGATCAATATAGACTTCATTACAGGTTTACCTCATACTCGTAGACAACCTGACTCCATTTGGGTGATTGTTGATAGAGTTGCAAAGTCTGTGTGCTTTTTGGTTGTTAAGATGACAGATTCGGCAGAGGACTACGCCAATCTTTACATTAATGAGTTAGTCAAGTTGCATGGGGTTCCTTTGTCTATCATTTCAGATAGAGGTCCTCAGTTTACCTCTCATTTCTTGAAGTCATTTCAGAAAGGTCTTGGTACTCAGGTTAATCTTAGCACAATATTTCATCCACGGATGGATGGTCAGGCAAAGAGTACGATTCATACCTTAGAGGACATGTTTAGAACTTGCGTGACCGATTTCAAAGGTAGTTAGGATGATCACCTTGCTCTTATAGAGTTCGCCTATTATAATAGCTACCATTTCAGTATTTAGATGGCCCCTTATGTGGCATTGTATGGGCATAGATGTAGATCTCTAGTTGGTTGGTTTGAAATAGGTGAAGCAGCCTTGATAGGGCCAGATTCGGTTCATAATGCCATGGAAAAAGTTTAGCTCATTAGAGATAGACTTACGAAAGCCCAGAGTGGCTAGAAATCTTATGTAGATGTAAGGAGAAATGACTTAGAGTTTTAAGTTGATGATTGGGTTTTTCGGAAAGTGTCACATATGAAGGGGGTAATGAGATTTGGCAAGAAAGGGAAGCTTAGTACTAGATATGCAGGTCCTTACAAGATGTTGAAAATAGTTGGTAAAGTGGCTTTAGAGTTAGAGTTGCTAGCATTGCATGTTCTATCACAATTCGTCTTTGAAGATGTGTGTGGGTGATCCAGCATCCATAGTACCATTAGAAAGTGTGGTTGTGAAGGATAGTCTCACTTATGAGGATGTGCCAATTGAGATTCTTGATCGTCAATTTCAAAGGATGAGAAACTAAGAAGTCGCTTCAGTTAAGGTTTTGTGGAGGAGTCAGTCTGTACAGGGAGTTACTTGGGAAATAGAAGCATCCATGAAGACCAAGTATCGTCATATCTTTCGTTGCGATTCCATTACAACTTGAGGTAATAGTTCCCCTTCAGTTTTCAGTCATTCATTCGTAGTTTTAGTCTTAGTATCATATTCCTTTAGTTATACTTGCATTTTAAGTGTATTTGCATGTTCTTGAAGCATATTTCAGTCAGAAATCAAATCCAGTGTTTAGTAGCAGGGTTGGCAGCTCTTTCCCTCCATCTCCAGCTAGTTTAGTATTTATTCGAGGATGAATGTTCACAAGGGGGAGATAATGTAACACCCCATATTCTAGAACTACCAAAATGCAGATTCTTCAGAAGTGGCAGGTTCAACCCACAGATAGTAGGGTGACCCACGATCCGTTCTGGTGGTCCGTGATTCACCATCTGCAAACCTCCTTCCACAAACCCTTAGAAAATCAACGAAGAGTCAGGCCACACTAGGACCTATGGACCGTAGGTCAAGCCACGGTCCGTGGTCCAGGGCCGTGGGTCAGATCCCCAACTTTCAGTTCCAGAACCCCCATCAACGGCTGCCAGGATGGCCTGTTAGTCCACCCACAGATCGTCGGTCTAGTCCATCGGTGACCCCGACAACTTTTTAGTCAGGGGTTATTTGGTCTTTTCCCTATGCATTGGACCCCTAAACTACATTGTTTAACCCCTAAATTTCGTGGTTTTTGTTAGTTTTAACCTAGTAAACTAATAAGAACTTACCCTAATCAATTATTCACCAAAAATCAAGTGAAACTTAGAGCAAAATAGAGGAGAAAGTCGAGCAACCTTAGTTCTAGAAGGCAACAAGTTTTCATTAGTTCAAACCCTAAAATCGAAAGATTTCTCTGTGGAATTTGTCACCAGGTTTGTGAGATTTCACTAGTGGTTTCCTTTCACCCATTAGGTCCCTAGATTTCAGTAAGATTCTTAATTCCCTTAATTTTATCTAGACATAGGGTTTCTTGAGTGTTATAAATTGTTGGGTTTTAGCTGCTACAATGATCCAAATCAGATTATCATATTGTTGCTTAGTTTTTTGTATGATATTTAGAACCCTAGCTATGTAGGTCTTCTGGTTCATCAAATACACATGCTAGGTCAGTTGTTTTGGATATACATGCTTCAGTTATACAAGTTTTACATTATCAGTTATAATCGTTACATTCTTAGAGTTTGCATGTCAGTAATTGAGTTATCCAGTACTTCACATTTCAGTCATAATATTTCTTATATACTTTCTAATTGGGAGTAGCGTTTTACCGAGTGGACTAGGGTTTAGCGTACCAGAATAGTTCCAGAACTACATGCCCCCGTAGGTTTATAATTCCCCTCTATGTGCATTATATTTTAGTGATCACGCCAGTCATGCCTCTATACCTCTGGTAGGGTATATTGGGTCCTCTCGATGGGGTGTATACATCAGACTTGACAATTAGCTCATGTGGTTTTATGTCAGTTATTAGTAGTGTCCTTACAGTCAGATTCTATTGCATTGACCATGTTATCAGTTCCAGTCAGATCTCAGTCTCTAGATGTTGAAAACTTGGTCATTGCATTTAATATTCTCTGCTTAAAATCATGGTTATCTCATATCATTGCTCAGTTATATGTTTGTTCAGTTATGTTTATTGTTCAGCTTTACTCTATCCTGCATTCTTAGTACCTTTCAAGTACTGACGCATACTGTGCGCTACATCTTCTTGTGATGTAGGTTCAGGTCCTCAGCTTCCAAATCACAGATAGATCACTTCCCGATCTCTAGTTCAACAACATCAGTGGTGAGTCCTCATTCTTCGAGGATGATCGACATGATTATCTTTTCTATTTTAGTCTTTAGTTTCAGTTTTGCTAGATTTAGTTAGGGCATGTCCCAGCACTTCTAGTCAGTTAGAAGCTTATTTCAGACATAGTTAGTTTTAGCTTTAGTATTTGAGTTTGACTTTTCCAATGTTGTTAAACTCTGAGTTTTCATATATTCTGATAGTATATGGGTATTCCCCATCATTTCAGTTTACATGACGATTTAGCTTCCGCATAGTATTTCTTTATTTTAGTTATCTTTAAGTATGCTTATGATTTGCCTACAGGGTTAGCTTGGGGTCACTCGTGATCCTAGGTCCCTTGTCTGCGTCCTGGAGGTAGCCTCAGGGCGTGACATGTTGCATGATCAGTGTGCATTATTACCTTGGTGCCAAGAAAATACGATATTCATTTCCCAAAATCAATGACCACTACAACCAACTAGTGTTCAGTCATTGTATAGTAATTGTGAGCACCTGCAGAGCTTAGTTTGCATAGTATAAATGTTGTACAATTTTCTTTCGTCGCTGCCCTAAAACTATCCCCGATGCTACTCTACTAGCATCACAAATTACTATGAACGACTTTGTCCCATATAGTGTTGTAATAATAATGGTATAGATTAATTTTCCTTCAACCATTAAAATTCTCCAAAACATACATCATAAAATCCATACTTCATCTTTTTCTGTAGTAATATGTGCAATGGAAATGCAATTTTGTAGAAATGTTTGATGAATCTTTGATAGAAGCCAACGTACCTAAGAAACAAATCATACCCTTCACAGAGATAGGTGGGGGCAATTTTTCAATAACCTCAATATTTTCCTTATCAACCTCAATACCTTTGTTAGAGATCCAGTGGTAACGATCTATGCCTTATTTCATCATAAAGTGATACTTTTCCCAATTCAGCAGCAAACTACACTTTGCACATCTTTGCAACAAAGTAGTCAAATCAACCAACCAACAATCAAAAGAGTCGCCAACCACAAAGAAGTCATCCATGAATACCTCAATTTTGTCCGCCACCATGTCTGAGAATATACAGACTAGACAAAGCTAAAATATCATTGGTACATTAATAACCCTAATGTAATACGCTTGGATTCAAACAACCGATATGGACAGGTGAAACTGCTTTCTCTTGATCTTTTAGGTGCAAGAGTTATATCATTATAACCCGAATAAGCATCAAGAAAAACAACAAATCTTTTCCACCAAGATAGTATACGATTTGATCAATGCATGGCATTAGTAAGTTAACCTTTTGAGAACACTCCTTCAAATTTTTTTAGTCCGTGCAAAATCTCCAACATGTGATCAGCCTCATCAAAATAACCTCATTTTTTTCGTTCAAAACCATAGTGGTCCTCTATTCTTCACCACACATTGGACAGGGCTCATCCATTTTCAGTCTGCAATATGATAAATGACACCAACATCTCACAACATGATGACCTCATTCTTGGGAACCTTTTGCAAAGGTGCATTTATTCACCGATAGTGTTTAATGGCCCTCTTGAAATGCCTTAACATGCAAAGTTCTATTGGAATAGAAGAAAAACATACAACAGGTGAGAGGGGAGAGACTTAAGCTCTAAGCTAAAGGCTTCTCAATAGATTATCTATGAGGTGGAGTCTCCCTAATTTTCAAGTCCAAGTTAATCTAATTTGGTGCATAAGTGTAGGTTTACATACAAAAAGTGCACAAACCATATCATCGTACTAAGAAATGTCCTCCCTATCAAACTTCCTGAGCACTACTGCTAATGCTTCAACACCCAATCTCTCTTAAATAGGTACCTCTTCTTTCTCCTCATCAGCTAACTGAATCACTCATACAACCTTCAAGTTAGTGGGATTCTTCCTCGATTGATAGATATTGAAACTAACCTCATCATTATTATGTCTTAACATCATATGCCCAATTTCCTTATCAACAAAAGCAGATCCGCTATCAAGGAATGGTTTTCCTAAGATTATCGGGATCTCAAAATCAACCTCACTGTAAAGAATCACAAATTCTACTAGAAATATGAATGCCTGAACTTTCAAAAGGACATCATGAAGAATACCAACTATTGCATTTTACAATCTACTATGAATAGTCACACTGGCTCAATTAAACCATGCTGTCAAAATACTGCCAGTGGCATAAAATTAATGCTAGCATCCAAAGTCACATATGGCCTTTTATAAAGCTCAAATTACTCAGGAAAAAAATTAGGTGAGTAAGGCGTCCCTATCAATAAAAATACCCAACAAAAGAGTCATGGCCGAATCCCACTAGGAGTGATATAACATGTAAGAATTCAATTAAGAATTTAAGATCCAAACCAATTTATCTTAGCAACTGGGACAAATGGGTTGCTGACTCCACCAAATATAAAAATGGTTTTGGAATCTATGTATGACAATTCAACTAAAAATAAGGATTTAAACAAGTACAAAATGATCTAAGGGTGTGGAAATTGGTATCACTATCCGATAGGGGTACAAGTGCTTGCTCAATAATGCTACACAAACAAGGATAGGTTGAGGAAACATCAACGACAAAAATCGCCTTTCGATATCAATGCATTTATCATAGAATTTCATTTCGGTCTCATTCATGTAAACTATAAATAAAACCAACATCTTACTAAAATATCTCTTTTGAGCAGGTTTGGCAGTTAGAATTGAAAATATAAAGTCTCTCGGCCAAACTACAACAATCAAAACAAAATTTGCAAGTATTAATCTATTTAGCAATTCAATTAATCTCTTTCAAGCATCAATCGAATATCTAATCGAGGATTGTGTTAGAAACCTTAACTCATGAATTAACCCCATGCTAAATAGCTCTAATCCATGAATAAACAACAAAAAACATAGAAAGGCACTAGACCCACTAGATTAAATCAACACCTAACTCCAAATTTACACCCCTAGACTTGAGGTTTTAGCCAAGCATCATAAAAGGAAAAGAATTACCAATTATTTTTTAGCCTTGAAGGAGTTAATAACCAATAATAATATTCAACACCCACTTTGAATTGAACCCTAAATTGTTAATTAAAAGATTGTTCAAAACCACAAAAGAAAGAGAAAAGTAGAAAGTGTTTATCTCTCAATATGAAAAAATTAGAATGCGAAGAATTATATATATTTTTTAAAAATATCCATTTTCTGTGTCATTTGAGATATTTATAGTTTTCTAAATATCTAGTCTGAAATTCCATGTGCAACTTGATCGGCGATATTAGTTAGGGACAACTAGGGGTCTCTTCAGGCTTGTAATGGGGCTGAGGGTAATGTATGGTCAATTTGGCTCAGTGACTTCACTTTTAAAAAGCATTTTTGTACTCATCTTTACCTCCTCAAATTGTTTTAATTCTTTTCATTTGGAGACTCAATCCTGATTTTTTAATACAATATATTAGACACTCCTTTAATTCTTCAAGACTTTTGTTTTCATTCCATTTTCATGCTTTTGCTATTTTTTTAATATAAGGAGGGGTTCCTTCTTTTCGCTCTAGACTTCAAGGTTGAGTCTCAATTTTCTTTCTTCTCTTTCATTTGGCTTTCTTTTCTCCTTTGTTTCCACACCCCAACTTAGGCTTTTGGCCTAAGGTTGATATGCAAACAAAAAATGCTTAAAAATGATTTATGGGTTAAAATTTAGGGACATATTTGATTCAAGAGGTTTCAATGAGGTTAAAAACAAACGGTTTAGGATTAAATAGTGCTAAGAATATTGCACACTCTCACAAGGTAGTAACGAAAGGTATGAATATTTAGGTTTCCTTTAAATATTTATGCCCAAGATCATTTCTTGCAATCACCAAGGCTAAACAATTAGACTAACAAGACAAATTCAAGGAATCTACAAGCATGCTTTCAAGTAGGATCTCACCACACATGAAACTTTAAACACAATCATTTAACTCAACTTTACATAAATGAGAAAACTTATGTGTGATGTTCACTACAAGGCTCTGTAAAACCTTGAATTCAAAAAGGGTAAAATTTTAGCTGTTGTAGGATTTAGTGTCAGAACTAACAGACACAACCGACGGCCCATCGTCTGACATACTGACAGTTTTTCTAAAATGTCAAGCTTTCTGTATTTTCCATCGTTCACTAGGATGGTTCGTCATTCAATGCACAAGTCATAGGTAGGTCTCGTAGGTGAGTATCAGACTTGATGGAATTTTTAAACAAAATAGATCATCTGAACCATAGAGGCCATGCACTGTCTATCATTTGATCCATGGATCGTACATGGGTCTTGTCATCCGATGTCCTAGAGATGATATCTCTGAAACCATCGACGATCGACCAGGATGGTTCGTAAGTCAATCGATGGTCTGTAGTTTGTCACTGTCGATAGTGTTGGCAATTATTTTAAGAAGGGCTTTTGGGTCTTTTCTTAATTAGTCTAACTTAATGCTATGTTGTTTTATCCTTCACCTAAACTCCAACATAAGTATTTTTGTCACGACCCAGGGGTACACCCTAGATGTAACATGTTGTATAGGACCCTGAGAGACCCCATACAAGAAACTCAACATTCATAACATAATAGGTAAAAACAACATTTCAAGTCCAAAAGTTTTTATAAAAGAAAGAGAAAGTCTAAAACACTTGTGTCATGACCCATCTAGCACAATATAATGAAATTGGGTCTTTCCCATACATCATGTTTAAAACTGAAATAAGGAAGAAACTAAAACAATGGAAATCCCTCCTCGAAGCATGAGGACTCACCAAGCTCGGAAATCTTCCTATCAACTACTAGCCATGAAACTGAGGACCCTAAATTTGGAGAAATACAGACAAAAGTATGCGTTAGTACAAGGCATTGTACCAAGTATGATAGACATGCATAAGATATTTAAATCATGCTAAAATAGGACATTTCATGACATGCAATTGACCAAGCTAAAACAGGATATAAGAAGGTTAGGAAACGTATGTCATAAAACATGGTCAATGCAAGCTAACATCTTTAAACCTTTGAACACATATGAGATACTTCTTGAAGTAATCTTAGTGTATTATTAATGCGGTACTTATTCTTAACCGACATAGAGACCATGTGAGCTATAACATAATCCCTTGGTGTCTCCCACACCGAAAAAGGTTGTCCTACTTGCCAAGGTAAGAACCATGAACTTCTAGCTTAAGTGGATCCACTAGCTAATGCCTATCTAGACAATTATCGTATTGGGGGTACATAGGTAAGGGATAAGGATATTTCTACTAGAAAACTGGCCTCTACTAACGAGAGAGCTTCCATCTCAAGATCCTCTCAGTGCCAGGCATAAATCCCACAGAATAGTCATTTCTTACTTGCTCTTATTATCCGTGGAAGGCCACACCATCTTGCCAATCCAAGCCAAATCATTATCCATGGAAAGGTATCATTCAATAACCAATCCCAGCTAGGTTTCATTAGGATGACTCATATTATTTGATTCAATTACGTGAGACGAGCTTTCAACCTTAGAATTCTTACTATGTGAGAAAACCTTTCACAATCATGCTTTCATGTGTTTATGAGAAAATCCTTTCAACAACACAACATTAACATCATCATTGATACTTCACTCTCAAACCATCCTTAAACATATTCATAGATTCGATAAAAACATGCATAATTCCATAAATCACCTTTCAAGGTCCAAAACCCACTTACAATAATCACTTTAAGAAAACATAGGTTAAATATGGATTTTATATTAAATTCAGGTAATTCTATCAGTGCATGTTTGATTCCATAAAACTCTTCCTTCATAATAAAAATCCCAAATCATATGATCATACCTTACAAAACATGGGGATTACATGGGTTCATTGGTAAACATCATAAAAATCATAGTATTTCATCAATTCATGCATATTACATCATAGTTCAATCATTAAAACCAATAATCAAGAGAATCTGTGGCAATTGAAGAAAACCCAAACTCAATTGGGGATTTCTAACTTTGAAAATAAGAGAATTTGGGAACTTCGTGAATGGAAGGAATCCATGGATGAAAACTATCATACCTTGAAGCCAATTGCTTATCTTCAATAAAGGAATTGAGACTAAACTTGAAACCCTAGGTTGAATACTTCTTCTTCAAGCTTTCTAGGGAGAGAAATATTTTAGAGTTCTTCATTTTGGTGATTTGAAGAGGATGGAGTGAATGAACTAACTTTGGGTTGGAATCACTTATATAGGGGTCTTAGTGAAGGGTAAAACGATGTAGTGTAGGGATAAAATAATTAGGAAAAGACCCAACAACCCCCACAAATTAACTGCCCGTCATGACCTACAAACCACTGCCGACGGATCGTGGACTAACCGACAGTCCGTTGGTCAGGCCGTGGTTCCCCACTTTTTGTTAACCCTTCCTGGGGTGCGCATCCACTAACCAACCTACAGTTCGTGCTCCCATCCCTGGTCGTGGGTGGCCTCCGTTGGATGGCATATGCAGCTCCTAAAAAATTATTCGTTATCCTTACTCGAATCCGGGGTGTTACAATATCTCCCCCTTGGGATCATTCGTCCTCGCTTGAGATTCAAGCTAGTACGAAAATTGTAGTAAAGGAACTAACAACCCAACCATCAATGCCACTCCATCTAAATGCATGCAACCAAGGAGGAATATCGACTCCAAGCTAGGAGATACTTAAAACATTATAAGAGGGGTGGAACTACATCTAATAGCCCATCATGCATGCAATATACATACCCAAGGAGGAAACATCAACTCCAAGCTAATAACTGAGGAGGAAATATCAACTCAAGTTAAATATGTTCAACATATTATCTCATGAACTCTATAGGCAACTTATTCCCAATGCACATCAACATGAGGAAAATAAATCCAATAAATTCATTTTCTCAAAACTTCAATTTTTCATAAATCATGCGTAGTAAGGAAATCACGAAAACATTCAAGACACATGAATCCAAAAGAAAGAACAAACCATGAGGAACTCATTATTTCTTAACTAAATAGTTCTTCCACAATACTTTCATGAAAGGAACTTCATTATTTCTCAGCTTTTAACTTATCTGTCTAAAATCTCAATCGAAACTTCTTCATAAGAAAGATTCTCCTTAAATCCCAAACCTTCTAAGGGAACTACGGATGTCGGATCACCAACACATTTCTTCAACATAGAGACATAGAATACGGGATGCACAGACACAACCTTATTAGGCAATTCTAGCGCATAAGCAACCTTACCAACATGTCTCAAAATTTGATATGAGCCAACACAACGGGGACTAAGTTTCCCTTCTTACCAAAATTCATTACAGCCTTCACCGGTGAAATTTTCAAGTAAAACCAATCATGAACATCAAAATCAAGTTCTCTTCTTCTAACATCGGCATATGACTTTTCTCTTATAAGTAGAACCTTCTCTATGGCCTCATGTACCAACTTTGGACCTATTAGGGTAACTTCACCCACCTCAAACCATCCTATAAAATATCTACACCTCGTACCATATAATTCCTCAAATGGAGACATATTAATATTCGAGTGATAGTTGTTGTTATAAGAAAACTAAATCAATGGAAAATGGTCATCCCAATTACCCTTAGAATCAATCACACAAGATCTCAACATGTCTTCCAAAGTTATGATAGTATGCTCCGCTTGCCCATTGGTTTTTGTAACACCCCATAGCTTAGTAGGCCAACTAGGGCTAAATGTGAAGGCAGCAAGAGACAAGTCAAGGGGCAAGGGCCAAGGCCAAGGGGAAAGACACAAGCCAAGGGCCAAGGCTGCCCCAAGGTTTCCTAAGATATGCCCCACATCACGAACACCACCATGGCTCATGGTGGCTAAGGAATTAGCTAGGATAAAGCTACCTCAAAGTTGCTCACCTTTACGAGCCACTTCATAGCTAGTGGTGAAGACCACGGATCGTGGGAAGGCTCGTAAAGTTGCCTCCAACTTGTGGAGGCCAAAGCTTCATAGCCAAGCCACTGCCCACATACCACAGGCATGACCACGACTCATGGTAGGGACCACGGCTCGTGGAGCCTGCCGTGGTGCCTGGGAGTAGGTTTCCTATTGAGGGGCAGTTTGGTAAATTCCTAATTAGGTGGTTATTAAGTCAGGTCATTTTGTATAGTATTAGTACACCTATATAAGTTATTTTAACCCTTTAATCACCCAAATTAAATCCCAAAAGATCCCAAAGTTCATCCTCTCAAATATTCTTTCTCTAGAAAGTGAAGAAGAAGAAGAAGAAGAAGAGGGTCAAGCTAGGTCAAGACTCCATTGTTCAAGCTTTCTAGGATTTGTAATTAGGGTATGATAGCTTTCATTCATGAACTCCTTTCATCCATGAAGCCCTTATGTTTCCCCCAATTATGAAGATGAACCCCAATTCTAGTTAGGGTTTCTTCCTACATTAGGGGCATGGCTGTATATTGATCCAATTGAGTGGATAATGGTTATTTATGATTAGTTATGATTTAATTGCATTTTTAGTATGATTATACATGTATTCTTTATGAATCTAAGATTTAAGGTGAAATTGATAAAATTTAGTTTTATGCCATAAAAGAGGAAATTGAGCGGTTAGATGTGATCTTCTAAGATTGATGAATTACTTTATAAATTGGTTTAGATTAGATAACCAAAGTATGAAATGCTTAAAATTAAAGCTTGTAGACATGAATTCATTAGATTAAGGCTTATATGATGAATCGTGACTTGTAGTGTTGAGATTGAGTTTATATGATGATATATGACTATAATTGCTTAAGAATGAAGCATGTGTTTAGATTTTCATGAGAATTAGGCATATATGATGACCATGTGAATTATTGCTTGAGAGTAAGGCTTGTAGTATGAATGTGATTTCTAAGTCTTGAGGGTAAAAAACTAATATGAATAAACTATAAATGTTAAGGCTTTGAGAGTGAAGCAATTATGTATGTTGATTTGTATATGGTATTATTGTAGAAAGACTTGGCTAACATGACCTATATTAGGAGTATATGAGATTATGCATGTAGTGATTTGATTACTTGAATTGTGATTATATCCATGTCTAATGTAGTCATTCTAGATGTGTTGATTTAATATGAACTTTGACCCTAAAAAGGGCAATATATGATATTATACATGTTTTTTTGAAGGTTATGCATATACTTTAAGATCACTTTGAGAGTAAAGTGATTATGACTATGATGTAATTGTGGTGTTGTTGAAAGGTCATTCTCACATACACACTTATGCATGACTATGAATGAATTGTCCATGACTATGACAATGTTGTTGTGTTAATTGAAAGGATAATCTCATTTACACACATATGTATGGATACAATAGGATGTGAAAGGTTTTCTCATAATATGATGATTCTAAGTTTGAAAGGCTATTCTCACCTATTGAATCTATATGAAGACATGGCCGGTCAAAGGTTATTGTCAAGCATAATCAATGAGCTATCCTATGAATTATGTTGGATTGAGTGTCAATACATTCTTCCATGAATATGAACTTAAGTTAAGACTTAATATTTATTCCGTGAAAATTATGCGTAGCACCGACTGGAAATTGAATATGATACTGAAGATCTTTTGTTAAAACGACCGGGTTTGTAGAAAGAATCTCTTGAGATGGAAGCTCCCCCGCTAGAAAGGGCGGGTTTCTAGTAGCAATCTCCTTATCCCATAAACTACGTGCCTCCGTAGATTACTTAGCTATTGGATCCACCTAAGCTAAGAGTATTGTTCTACCTTAGGCAAGTAGAACAACACTTTTCAGTGTGGGTAACACCGGATTCCATGTAAGCTCACCTGGTCTATGTCGGTTAAGGCTAATTCCCAGAAGTCAAGTCTAGTATGAACTATGGTCACTAACGAAGCTTTACTTAGCATGACTGAGATTTATGGGGTCTTATTTATGCATTGGACAAGTATGCTTTAAGGGTAACTAATGTATGTTCCTCTTATGTTATGATGATCTATGTAATGAATATTCTTATGACTTATCCTTATGATAAATGCTTAGTTTAGAATGTTGCTTGAAAGGCCCTTCCAATACATGTGTGACTAAAGGTGAATGTTGACTTATCTATGAGAAATAAGCTAAAGATGAGATTTAAAGGTAATAAAGATAAATGAGGACCTAAAGTGACTTGTTTAGCATGGGTGGAATTATGGGATCTTATACATTCATTGCACAAGCTTGCCTTGAGATGACTTATGAATTGTTTCTCTTATGTCATATTAAACTAGGTGTTTTGATTATATCTATGACTATGTTGTTATCTCATATGTTTATAGCCTATGTCTTATGATGATGTTTCTTATGCTCTTGACTTATTTTATTGTGTCTTATGATTATGATATCTGTCTTATGTTGACTAATGGCTCTTCTATGCTTATGTTGATGATTTATGCTAGCTATCATATTTAGAACATTTTGTACTAACACATACTTTTGTCGACATTCTTATCAAATGTAGGGTTCAGCGATATTGACTTCCATCCTCGTGGCTAGGTTCATAGCAGATCAAGAAGAGAAGTTTTGGTGAGTTCTCATTGCATCGACACTTGATCACCATTCCTTTTTTTGTCTTTCTTTTTATGTAGAACTTTTGTATGGGTTGTGTCCCTAAGGCTTTCATGTATTAGATGGTTTGAGATAATGTTATAGACTTTCACTTCATTTTATGAGACTTCGATTGTATTGAAAAATGTTTTAAATTTATGTACTATTCTATTATCTTATGTTGTGATATGCTAAGAGGCTTACATCGAGCCTTTCAGGGTTCGACGTTTCTAGTTATATTTAGGGGTAACCCTGGGTCATGAAAAACTTGGTATCATAGCACAACATTTAGAATGGTTCTAGGATTTTCTCAAATCAAATCTAGTAGAGTCTTGCTCATTAGTGTGAAGCACACCACATTTATGAATATGATGCTATTAGATGTTTAGGAAACTTCACTTCTTCATTCTCTAAGTCTTTCCATAGAGTTTAACTCTATTAGTTCTCTCTCCTACTCCTTATCAGATGGTCTTCAGGATATGACTACTCAAAGGGCTCATGCTACAAGGAGCGATAGAGGAAAATGTTGGTTGTGATGCCAAATATGACTATGTGACTAGATAGACTTGATATGATAGCCTTTGATGTTGTCATTAGTACGAGTGGGTTGTTTTATGGTTATGGTTATGTGATGGTAGAACCCGACTTAGTCTCGATGAGTTTTTGGGTATGTTGATAGATTTGGTGAGTATGGTGTTTGATAAATGGCTAGAGGTGTTGAATAAGTAGACTCCTTTAAAGGGTAGTAGTGCAATTCACCATGGTCTAGAATCATCTAGTGTAATGGTTGTGAAAGCTTAGTGATGACTTGCCCCGACCTTAGAATTTAAATAAATGATGCTTTGAAGAGTTCGTATAGGCTAACAACCAAGGGGGAGATGATGTGCTTAAATATCAAGGTCGTTGAGGGTTCTTGATGTTCATGATTTGGGTTGCTAGAGATTCTCACCTTGAGAGGTGTAGTGAGTTCGGAAAGTTTAGTCCCGGTTTTGTAGGATCATTTGAGATCTAGAGTGGAGTTGGTAAGGTTGTTTGTGAGCTAGAGTTGCTTAAAGAGTTGTCATAGGTGCATCCGGTTATCCATGTCTCTTGGATATAGAAGTGTGTTGTAGATCCGACATTCATAAATTCCTTAAGAAGATTTGGGAGTTAATGAGAATTTCTCTGATTTAGAAATATCGGTAGAGATCTTAGACCGGCAAGTTAAGAAATAGAAGAACAAGGAAGTTGCTTTCATGAAAGTGTTAAGGAGTGGTCTTCGAGTGAGTGTTTTAGGTGATGGTGCTACTCGGAAGGCTAAGGGCCAATAAGAAGTCTCGATATCCGGATTTTTTTTCCTTTTATTACTCTTTTAGCATTTAAATGATAAGTTCCTCATGGTTTGTGGTTTATGTGAAGTCATATGTGCTTTAGATGCTTCCATGATTTTCTTATGTTGTGCATATTACTTGTGTTTAGAAATAAAATGAGTTTGCATGATAGATTTCCTCATGTTATAGTGCATTGAGTATAGTTGCCTATAGAACTTCATGTGATGAATTAATGAACATGCCATAGTTCGGAGTTGAGAGATTTCTCCCTAAATAATTTTCTTTTGAGAGTAAATTGCATATGAGCTCCATGAGAGTGTGTTGAGCATGTTTTAGTTCAGAGATGGTAGTTCCTCCTTGAACATGAGTAGATGTTAAGTTTCATGCATAATGGGTTGTTAGATGTAGTTCCTACTTCCTTTTGTTGCATTGATTATGTTTATCTTGGGGTTGTAGTTTTCCTCCTTGGTTGTGTGCATTTAGATGTGTTGCATGCATGTTGGGTTGCTAGTCTAGAGTTGTAACCTTGAGAAGTGCATAGAACGTCATTCAAGGATGAATGTTCCCAAGGGGAAGATAATGTAACACCCCGTAGCTTATTAGGCCAACTAGGGCTAAGTGTGATGGGAACAAGAGCCAAGGCAAGACCCAAGCCAAGGGTCAAGGCTGCCCCAAGGCTTCCTAATCACTTCCCCACTTCACGACCACCACTACGGCTCGTTGGTGTGGCTCTTAGTGGCGAAGGCAATAGCTAGGTTGAAGCTGCCTCATAGTGGCTCACCTTCACGAGCAACTTCACGTCAAATGGTGAAGACCACGAATTGTAGGAAGGCTCGTGAAGGTGCCTTCAACTTGTAGAGGCCAAAGCCTCATAGCCAAGCTATTTCCCAAAGACCGCGGGTAGGACCACGACTCGTGGAGCCTGCCGTGGTGCCTGGGAGTAGGCTGCCTAGTGAGGGGCACTTTGGTAAATTCCTGATTAGGTTGTTATTAAGTGAGGTCATTTTGTATAGTCTTAGTACAACTATATAAGCTATTTTAACCATTTTACAACCCCAATTAAGTCATTATTTTCCAAAATTCCAAAAGATCCCAAAGTTCATCCTTTCAGAAATTCTCTCTCTAGAAAGTGAAGAAGAAGAAGAAGAAGAAGCAGAAGAGGGTAAAGCTAGGTCAAGACTCCATTATTTCAATAGTTCTAGGCTTTGTAATAAAGGTATGATATCTTATTCATTCATGCACTTCTTTCATCCATGAAGCCCCCATGTTTCCCCCAATTGTGAAGATGAACCCCAATTCTAGTTAGGGTTTCTTCCTATATTGTGGGTATGGTTGTATTTTGATCCAGTTGAGTGGATAATGGTTGTTTATGATTGGTTATGATGTAATTACATGTTTTTAGTATGATTCTATGTGTATTCTTGATTAATATAAGATTTTAGGGTGAAATTGATATAGTTTGGTTTTATGCCATGAAAGAGAAAATTGAGGGCTTAGATATGATCTTCTAAGATTGATAAATTACTTAATGAATTGGTTTATATTAGATCACCTAAGTATTAATTGCTTAAAAGTAAAACTTGTAAGACATGAATTGATTAGATTAAGGCTTATATGATGAATCATGACTAGTGAGATTGAGTTTATATGATGATATATGACTATAATTACTTAATAATGAAGCATGTGGTTAGATTGTCTTGATAATTAGGCATATATGATGACCTTGTGAAGTATTTCTTGAGAGTGAGGCTAGTATGAATGTAATTTCTAAGGATTAAGGGTAGAAAGTTAATATGAACAAACTAGGAATGTTAAGGCTTTGAGAGTGAAGCCATTATGTATGTTCATTTGTATATGGTATTAATGTACAAAGACTTGTCTCACATGACCTATATTAGGAGTATATGAGATTATGCATGTAGTGATTTGATTACTTGAATTGTGGTTATATCCATGTCAATGTAGTCATTCTAGATGTGTTGATTTGATATGACCTTTGACCTAAATTATGTTGGATTGAGTGTGAATACATTCTTCCATGAATATGAACTTAAGTCAAGACTTAATATGTATTCTGCGGGAATTATGCATAGCACCGAATGGATATTGAATATAAGATTGAAGCTCTTCCGTTAGAAAGGTCGGGTTACTAGAAACAAACTCTTGAGATGAAAGCACCCTCGCTAGAAAGGGCTTGTTTGTAGTAGCAATCTCATTATCGCATAAACTACGTGCCCCCGTAGGTTACTTAGCTATTGGATCCACCTATGCTAAGAGTATGGTTCTACCTTAGATAGGTAGGACAACCCTTTTCGGTTTGGGTAACACCGGATTCCATATAAGCTCACATGGTCTATATCAGTTAAGGCTAATTCCCACAAAGTTAAGTCTAGTATGGATTATGGTTACTCAAGAAGCTTTACTTTTCATGAGTGAGATTTATGGGGTCTTATTTATTTATTTCACAAGTATGGTTTGAGGGTATCCGTGGTATGTTCTTGTTATGTTATGATGATCTATGTAATGTATATGCATATGACATATGCTTATGATGAATGCTTAGCTTGGATGGTTACTTGAAAGGCCCTTCGAATACATGTGTGATGAAAGGTGAATGTTCCCTTGTCTATGAGAAATAAGCTAAGGATAAGATCAAAAAGGTAATAAAGATAAATGAGGACCTAAAGTGAGTGGCTTAGCATGAGTGGGATTATGGGGTCTTATCCATGCATTGCACAAGCTTGCCTTGAGGTGACTTATGTAGTGTTTCTCCTATGTCATGTTAAACTAGGTGTTTTGATTATGTCTATGACTATGTTGTTATCTCATATGTTTATAGCCAATGTCTTATGATGATGTCTATTATGCTCTTGACTTATGTTATTGTCTCTTATGATTATGGTATATGTCATATGTTGACCAATGGCTCTTATATTCTAATGTTGATGATTTATTCTAGATATCATATTTAGTATATTCTGCACTAACGCATACTTTTGCCTACATTCTTATCAAATGTAGGGTTGGCGATATTAACTTTTATCCTCGTGGCTAGGTTCATAGTAGATCAAGAAGAGAAGTTTTGGTGAGTCCTCATAGCATCGAGGACTTGATCACCTTTCCTTTTTTTGTCTTTGTTTTTATGTTCGAACTTTTGTATAGGGTGTGTCCCTAAGACTTTCATGTATTAGATGGTTTGAGATAATGTTAAAGACATTTGCTTCATTTTATGAGACTTCGATTGTACTGAAAAATGTTTTATATTTCCATAATTTTCTATTATCTTATGTTGTGATATGCTAAGTGGCTTACATGGATCCTTACGGGGTTCTATGTGCCTTGTAACATCTAGGGGGTACCCCTAGGTCGTGACAGTTTAGGGACGAGTACCAAGGCCCTTTTGGAAAGATTTTCAAAACTGAAAAGTGAATTGGGTACCACGATTGGAAATAATGGACAAAGGCACTCCATGCAACTTTACCATTTCTCTCAAGTACAACTTAGCATAATCCTCTGCCAAATAGGAAACCTTGATGGGAATAAAATGAGCCGATTTCTTCATCTGATCTACTATAACCTAAATCGAGTCATGTTATCGCCGGGTGCGAGGCTAACCAACAATGAAGTCCCTATTCAATCTTCCCACTTCCAAGTAGGAATGCTAATGTCTTGGGACAAACCTCCCAGTTTCTTATGCTCAACCTTCACTTGTTGACAATTATGACACTTAGTCACAAATTCCACAATTTCTTTCTTCATCCTATTCCACCAATAGACCTCCCGCAATTCACGATACATCTTGGTGGCTTTCGGGTGAATTGAATACCGAGAACTATAGGCTTCTGACAAGATCTTTTCCCTCAAATCATCAACATTAGGAACACACAAACGACCATTATATCTAAGTACACTATCCTCCCTTGAGAGAAAGCCTCAACGGATTTCTTAATCACCGCTTCTTTCAACTCAACCAAAATTGGATCAAAACCTTACTTGGCTTTCACCTCCGTCACAAAAGATGATTCTAAGTCGTTGTGAACCATAACACAACCCTTGATGGAGTCAACTAACTGAACACCCAATCAGGCCAATCTATGAACATGTCAAACCAACTCCTTCCTATCATCCTCAATATGGGCAACACTACCCATAGATAACCTACTAAGAGCATTTGCCACCACATTTGCTTTATCGGGGTGATAGAGAACACTCATATTGTTAGATCCTTTGTTTAAACACATATTGTAAACTCTTGTGGTCGGTTAAAATATCAACATGAAGACCATAAAAATAATGCCTCCAAATCTTTAAGGCAAAAACAACTGTTGCTAGTTTAAGGTCATGGTAGGATAATTCTTCTCATGAATCTTAAGTTTACTTGAAGCATAGGCAATAACTTTCCCATTTTGCATAAGCACACACCCTAACCCAATTCTCGAGGCATCACAATATACCACAAAACCATCAATCCCTTCCGGTAAAGTCAACACCAGAGCGGAAATAAGTCTATCTTTCAATTCCTGAAAACTCTTCTCATAAACTTCAGACCATATGAACTTAGCCTTCTTTTGAGTTAACGTTGTCAATGGAGAGGCAATCGAAGAGAACCTCTCAACAAACCTTTTGTAGTAACCAGCTAAACCCAAGAAACTTCTAATATCCGATGGGGGTAGAGGTCTAGGCCACCTCTTGACCACATCTGTGTTCTTAGGATCTACCTCAATACCCTTACTTGAAACAATGTGCCTAAGAAAAGCAACAGACCTTAGCCAAAACTAACATTTACTAAACTTTGCAAAGAGTTATTGATCCTTGAGAATTTGCAACACAATAGTCAAATGATCAGTATGCTCATTTTTACTTCTCGAATAGATCAATATAGCATAAATGAACACAATTACAAAAATATCAAGGTATTGTCTAAAATACCCTATTCCTCAAGTCCATAAATGCCGTCAGAGCATTAGTCAACCCAAAGGACATTACCAAAAACTCATAATGACCATACCGGGTTCTAAAAGTTGTCTTCGGAATGTCATCTTCTTTCACCCGCATTTAGTGATATCTTGACCAAAGGTCAATCTTATAGAAGTAACTTGCTTCTTGAAGTTGGTCAAACAAATCATCTATCTGTGGAAGAGTATATTTATTCTTAATGGTCACCTTGTTCAACTGAGGATAGTCAATACACATACGAAGAGAGCAATCTTTCTTTATAACAAATGAAACTGAAGCACCCATGAGGATATACTTGGTCGGATGAAACCCTTATCCAACAAATCTTTCAATTGGTCTTTCAACTGCTTTAGTTCTGCTGAAACCATATGGTAAGGAGGAATAGAAATAGGCTGCATATCTAGGAGAAAGTCAATACCGAAGTCTATTTCCATTTCAGGAGGATTACCATTTTCAGGGAACACTTTTGAAAACTCATTAACAATGGAGACCGACTCAAGAATATGGGTTTCAGAATCCACATTCCTCACCCTAACTAGATTGTAAATGCAACCCTTAAAAATTATCTTTCTAGCTTTAAGACAAGAGACAAACCGACCCTTAGGCATATAATTCCCCCCTTCCACTCTAGCATAGAGTCATTTGGAAACTGAAACTTAACTACACGAGTTCTACAATCAATAGAGGCATAACATGAGTTCAATCAATCAATATCAAGGATCACATCGAAATCTAGCATGTCAAGCTCTACCAAGTCAATAAATGTAACTCTATCGGACAAGGAAACGAGACACTTTCTATCGACCCTCCTAGCCAGAATAGTATCACTAGCATTAGTAGAGACAGAGAAAGGATCTAACAACACATCCGGAAAAACATAAAACCTCATATCCACATATGGCATAACACAAGACAAGGTAGCACCGAGATAAAGTAAAGCATAAACATCATGTTGAAAGACTTTCAACATATCGGTAACAAAATTGGGAAAACCCTCTTGTTCATCATGAGTTTTAAATGCATAGAATCGGTTTTGCTTTGGAACATTGGAATCAAACTAGTAGGAGGGGCTTGCTTACCCTCTCTTCTTTTAGTCGTAAGCATTTGGCAATCCCTCATCTTATGACCACTCTTACCACAACTGAAGCAACCATCCATTTCAGCTAGGCACTTACCCTCATGTTTCTTTTCACACCTAACACAAGTAGACATAGACAATGAAGGTCCACTACCATTCCCTCATGAGGATTAGGGTTAGGAACCCTGTCTTTGTTGAACTTAGGAGGAGCATTGGAGGAACCTTGATCGGAAAGCCTTTGTCAAAACCTAGGATGACTATGTCTATCGGACTTTGCATCAGAGATACTTTCATCACCGGTATTGCCCATCTTTGCCTCCCTAGACTTTTCCTTAAGATTTTTATCTTCGACATGTTGTGCATGTACCATGAAAGAAGAGATGTCCATGTCATTAATGACCATGGCAGTACGACACTCTTTAACCACCATTTCGGACAAACCCGAAATGAACTTAATCATCCTTGCCCTAGAATCGACAACCATTGTTGGAGCATATTTGGATAATTGTGTGAACTTCAAAGAAGATTCCCTCACACTCATACTTCCTTGCCGAAGGTTGATTAACTCACGCACCTTTGATTCCCTCATTTCAAGGGGAAAAAACTTATCATGAAAAAAAACCTTAAACTTATCCCATTCAAGAGGACCCTCATCTTCCATTCTCCCTTCTTTCCATTGGTTGAACCAAGTTTGGGAAACACCTTTAGGTTGATAAGCGGCCAACTTTTCCTTTTCCACCGGTGTCACTTCCATAATAATCAACACCTTGTAAACCTAATCAATGAACTCTTGAGGATCTTCCTCAACTTTAGAACCATGAAACTTCGAAGGATTCATCCTAGTGAAGTCCCTCACTCTAGATGCCACCGTATCCATATTTGGGTTCACGGGAACTGTAAATTCCCTATTGGCTTGGGCCATCACGGCTTGAGGCAATACATGAAAAGATGACTGAAACTCCACATTAGTCACTTTCTCGGCCAAAGGATCGACCAGAACTTGAGGAGATTGGGGAGGAGCTTCTTGTTCCGCATTCTCCCTCACATTCCTTCTAGCGTAAGCTCTTCGAGTAGCCATATCATGTAGAGCATAGGATAAGGATTAGGAGGGAGACCTTATAGAGTTAAACTTTATCACACGACTTTAGAGTAGTGAAAGAAGTGAAGTTTCCAAAACATCTTTTAGCCTCTCATTCATAAATGTGGCACACTTCATACTCATGAACAAGACTCTACTCGAAGTGGCTTATGAGACATCCTAGGACAATTCTAAACCTTGTGCTCTGATTACCAAGTTTGTCTTGAACAAGGGGTACACCCTAGATGTAACATGGCGTATAGGACCCCGAGAGACCCCATACAAGCCACTTAGCATTCATAACATAAGAATTAGAACATAATATGTAAAAACAACATTTCAAGTCCAAAAGTTTTTTGGAAAAGAAAGTGGAAGTCTAAAACACATTTCTCATTAGCCATCTACTACAATAGAATAAAATTCGGACTAGCCCATACATCAGGCTCAAAACTCAAATAAGGAAGAAACTAAAAACAATGAAAATTCATCCTCGAAGCATGATGACTCACCAAGATGAAAAACCTCGCAATTAACCATTAGCCACGAAACTTAGGACCTTGACTGTCGGATCCTACATTTGGGGAAATGTAGGCAAAAGTATGCGTTAGTACAAAACAATGTACCAAATATGATAGCCATTCATAAAACCTTTAAATCATGTTAAAATGGGACATTTCATGATATGCAATTGACCAAGCTAAAACATGATATAAGAAGGTTAGAAAACATAAGTCATAAAACATGGTCAATGCAAGCTAACATATTTAAACCTTTGAACACATATGAAATACTTCTTA
This sequence comes from Solanum acaule, assembly GCA_036250505.1. Taxonomy (NCBI): domain Eukaryota; kingdom Viridiplantae; phylum Streptophyta; class Magnoliopsida; order Solanales; family Solanaceae; genus Solanum; species Solanum acaule. The sequence continues at coordinate 41,799 of JAJOOR010005809.1, forward strand.
AAGTAACCTTAGTTCATTATTAATGTGGGAACTAGCCTTAACCGACATAGAGACCATGTGAGCTATAACATGATCCCTCGATGTCTTCCACACCAAAAAGGGTTGTCGTACTTACCAAGGTAAGAATCATGAACTTCTAGCTTAAGTGGATCCACTAGCTAATGTATATCTAGACAATCATCCTATGGAGGCACATAGATAAGGGATGAGGATATTTCTTCTAGAAATCTGGCCTCGACTAACGGGAGAGCTTCCATGCCAATATTCTCTCGGTGTTAAGCATAAATCCCACGAAATAGTCATTTCTTACTTGCTCTTATTATCCATAGAAGGGCACGTCATCTTGCTAATCCAAGCTAAATCATTATCCGTTGAAAGGTATAATTCAATAACAAATCCAAGCTAGGTTTCATTAGGATAGCTCTTAATCTTTGATTCAATTATGTGAGAAGACCTTTCAACCTTAGAATCCTTACTACGTGAGAAAACCTTTCAAAATCGTGCTTTCATGTGTTTATGAGAAAATCCTTTCAACAACACAACATTAACAATATCATTGATACTTCCCTCTCAAAGCATCTTTAAATGTTTATATAGATTCGATAAGAACATGCATGATTCCATAAATCACCTTTCAAGGTTCAAAACCCACTTTTAATCATCACTTTTAGCAAACATGGGTTAAATATGGATTTCATTATAAATTCTTGTACTTTTATCAATACATGTTTGATTTCATAAAAATATCCCTTCATAATAAAAATCCCACATCATATGATCATAACTTGGATAACATGGGGGTTACATGGGTTCATAGAGGGGACATCATAAAAATCATAGTATTTAATCAATACATGAATTTGATGTAATTGTTTTAAGGATGCTTAGAGAGTGAAGTATCAATGATGTTGTTGTTGTGATGTTGTTGAAAGGATCTTCCACATACACATGAACTCATAACTCTAAAAGGATAATCTTAGATAAAATGGTTTCTTAAGGTTGAAAGGCTTTCTCACCTAAAATGAACCAATGTTAAGGATCTATTCTAATTTTGAGGCAAGAGGCGATTACCCATGATTTTTAATTAATGACAAGAGGCAATTACCCATGTCACATGATGCAAGGATAATAGGCGATTACCCATGTTCCTTTAAAAAAAATAACATAAATATGATTAAAAACTATTTTGTGGAAGTTAATCCTAGTACCGAGTGGACAAGTGATGATTTCCCGTGTCCCATAAACTATGTGCCAACATAAATTGTCGAGATAGAGTGGATCTACATAGGCTAGAAGTTCATGGTCCTTACCTTGGCAAGTGGGACAACCCTTTTCGGTGTGGGAGACACCAGATTCCATGTGAATAGCTCACATAATCTTATATGTCAGTTAAGGTTGCTTCCCACAAGCAAGCTATGATGAACTAAGGTTATTTCAAGAAGTATCTCCCATGTGTTTTAAAATTATTTTATTTGCATTGACCATGTTTTACGACTTATGTATTCTAACCCTTTTTTATATCACGTATTAGCTTGGTCATTGCATCTCATGAAGATGTCTCTTCTAAAGTATATTTTCAAATGCTTTATGCATGGCTATCATACTTGGTACATATTTTTTACTAACACGTCCTCTTGCCTACATTTCCCCTATTGTAGGATCTGCATTTAGGGTTCATAGTTTCGTGGCTAGAGGTTGTTTGAGAAATTCTAAGTTTATAGCTTTCAATTATTCCTTATTTTCAGACTTTGTACGTGATGTCAGGGTTACATACCGATCACGTTGGATGTATTAGATGGTAAATGAGACATTGTAGACTTCCGCTTTACTTTGATAAAACTCATATACTTGAAATATTTCTCTTTATCTCTTTGATATTCTATTATCTTGTATGATGAATTCTAAGAAGCTTGTATGGGGCCTCTCGGGATCCTATACGCCATATTACGCCTAGGGGCTTCCTTGGGTCGTGACAAACTTGGTAATCAGAGCACACAATTTAAAAAGATCCTAGGAAGTCTCATAAGCCACATCAAGTAGATTCTTGTTCATGAGTTTGAAGTGCGCCACATTAATGAATGAGAGGTTATAAGATTTTACGAATCTCCACTTCTTTTATTACTTTGAAGTCGTGCGATATAGTTTGACTCTATAAGGTCTCTCTCCTAATTTTTATCCAATGGTCTATAGGTTATGGGTACTCGAAGGGCATATGCTTGAAGGAATGCAGGAGAGAATGTAGAACGAGAAGCTTCTCAAGTTTCGGCTGACCCTTTGGCCAAGCAAGTGACTAACGGAGTTATGGGCTGCTTTTCAAGTATTTGTTGAAGCCATGATTGTCCAATCCAATAGGGAGGTTGTGGTCCCCATGAACCAAAATGTGGGTACGACAGCATCTAATGTAAGGGACTTCACTAGAATGAATTCCCCGGAGTTTTGTGGTTCTAAGATTGAGGAAGACCCTCAAGAGTTCATCGATGAGGTTTACAAGGTGTTGATGATCATGGAAGTGATGCCGATGGAAAAGGAAGAATTGGCCGCTTATCAACTTTAAGGGACTGACTCAAATATGGTTCAACCAATGGAAAGAAGTTAGAGATAAAGATACGGGTCCTCTTGATTGGAAAAAGTTTAAAGTTGCTTTTGTCACGACCCAGGGGTACCCCCCTAGATGTAACAAGGCGTACAAGACCCCGAGAAGCCTCATACCAGCCACTTAGCTATTATAACATAAGATAATAGAAATGAGTGGAAATTTAAAATATTTTCTACATAATCAAAGTCTTTATAAAACGAAGTGAAAGTATATTACACTTTGTCTCAAAAAATATAAAACATGAATATCTTTGTGACACAACCCATAAAATAGTTCCAAACATGAAATAAAAGACATAAGAGATATGGTGGTCAAATTCTTGAATGCTATGAGGACTCACCAATCTTCAAATCTTGTTCTCTAAGTAACCTCACATCACCCTTACTCATCATAGAAGGCAACTCAAGCACAATCAAAGCCATCACCTAGCAAACATATCTAGCTTATCTTTTATAGATATGGGAATTCGCATATTGCCTTACTATAAATGATCATATGTACTCACTTCTAGTCCTTCTTAATATTTGGATCATGGGTATTGATGAGTCCAGGATTCGGAATCATTTAGGGCTTTGTTTATACAGATTTAGTGTCCTCAAATGCTCATTTTGTGCCAATAACAAATGTAAAATCCTTGATCTTAAGGTTTATTGATTGAGGAACAAAGAAAGGACACTAACAAGCAAAGAGGAACAAAACAGGCTGAAAGGATGAAGAAACTAAAGAATGCATTTTTTGTCTCTAGCACTCCCGTCATGAGACGTAGAAGCAAAAAAAAGAAAAAAAGAGTGGAAGCTTGGTAATCTCCAAGTCCACTTGGCGAATCGCCGAATGGCTATTTGACTGCCTAAAGTTCCAGTGTGCCAAGCCCTGAGGGAAGAAATCAAGTCAGCGATGAAAAGGAACAGTCGGTGGATCGTCGATTTGTTCTGCGATGCAGTGCTGGATCGCCCAAAGTTATAGACATTGAGGATGCTAAATGCTAATGTAGAAAGGTGATGGAAGTGACCAAAGGGGGGCTTGCCGAGCCCGACTTACATCACCAAATGACTCTTCGCAGCACATTTTTGGCGACTACAAATACATTTTTGAACATTTAGTTTAGTATCAATTACTCTTTAGAACAACTTTTTATTAAGTTTTGAAGTGTGACACAGTTTTATCTAGATTTTCCTAAGCTTTGAAGAATTGAAGTTTTTCACTTTTGAGAAATTGGAAGTGGGTCTTTGAGATTCTTCGAATTAGAGCATTGTAAAAATGAATCCACTCTTACCCAGTTGATGGATAATAAATTTTGTATTGGTTTTTACCTTTTTATGATGTCTAGCTAAAACCCCAAATCTTGGGGTGTGATTATGCGATTATGGGTATTGCTAATTGTTAGTTTAAATGCTATTTAGAAGTGAGTTTAATCATTAATTGTGGTTTAATTTAGGAATTATAGTTGCAAATGCAGTTCTAACTTTGTGTTATTGGCTTGCTCTCGAAAGAGGTATTAGAACTATGGTTTTTGATTGATGGTTTGTGGGTATTGGGTTGACATGGTTTCAGCTCGAGAGAGTGAATCCTAAACCCAATCCCATACATTCAGCTCGAGAGAGTGAATGGAATAAGGTGTGGGTTGTTCTTATTTTGCATGCTTGTTGATGTTCGAGAGTAATCAACTTGATTCGGGGTAAATAGTTTGAGGGAAAGTTTATCTTCTCTATAGCCTTCCTTACTCACTAATATCTAGCTATTTTATAATAGTTGCAATTACCCATTTGTCTATATTAGCCTATAATCGAATCAAATCCTACGAACCCATCTCATTATTGTTATTTCGTATTGTTTGCCACTATTTGTTGGTGATAATTAAAACCAAAACCCCCATTTGACATTCATGTCATCCCCTGATTTAATGATTCCTTTATTCGTTAATGTTTATTCCTATGACTAATTTGATCATGTTCATACTTCCCAATTGACTCTTGAACACGTACTGCTCCGTGTGAGATCCAACCCCAACTCATTTTTTTGAGGTTTTTACTAATTTCCGATCGTTGAACACCTAGAATTGGATGAGGTGTTCTTGAAACGTTAGATCAAAATGGCGCCACTACCGGAGAGTTGTGTTTGTTGAGATTCTTTTGGTGAAGTTGAATTTTGTTCCTTTTAGTCATAGTTGAACCTACTTACTTTTAGTTTTGGTTTTGTGTTGTTTGTTTCAAACAAAGGAAATGAGTGTCAATGGAAAAAATGGTAGCCAAGTGGGCCACCAAGATGACATCGGAAACCTTAATGATGTCAATGAACAGAATGTCAATGACCCAAATCTAGTGGGTGGAGTTGGTGCCATTAGTTTGTCTCTAACTGAAGGGATTGTTATGTTCCACATTACAAGCACCATGTTACAGCTCTTGCATTGGAAAGGGTTGTTTGGTGAGTTGGCTCATGAGGATTCCCATGAGCATATAAGGAACTTCGTTGATGTTTGCAGGCCATTCTCCTTTCAGAACATATCTCAAGAGTCGGTTCGGTTGAGGTTGTTCCTATTTTCTTTAATGGGATAAGTTTGTAAGTGGTTGGTTGAATTGCCAAAAGATTCTATCACTTCGTGGGAAGAACTTGTCACCACATTCCAAGTGCGATTTTTCCCTCCTTCGAAGATGATGACACTTAGGGAGAACATTCAATGTTTTAAGCGTTTGGAGGGTGAGCCAATCCGTGAGACTTGGCAAGAGATTTAAGAAGTTGGTGCTGCAATGCTCAACTCAAGGTTTACCCAAACATGTTTTGCTGCAATACTTTTACCGAAGCATTGATTCTATGAACAAGGAAGTGGCTAATCAACTTTCTCCGTGAGGTTTAAAGCAACAACCTTACGTTATAGCAGCCCAGCTCTTGGATGGTATGACCAAAATTAACTGGGCATAGTACACTCGTGAAGATCAAGTCTCCCCTCTCACTTTTAAATTAACAAAGGAGCAGCTTGAGAAAGATCAAGAGAGGGATCAAAACATGGCAAAGATGATGACCCAACTTGACAGTTTAGCCAAGAATGTCATGGGAGTTGGTTGGGAGGCGTGTTGATTATGCAAGTTAAAAAGTGGAATGTGTTTGAAATATGCAGTTTGGCGAGCCAAAATTCCATTAGGTGACTCACCGAAGAGATCGGTAAGCCTGACTTAGACCATCGTTGGGCTCACAAAATTATTAGGTTGGAGTCTATAAAACTCAGCGGGCCCATAGACAAGTCGGTGACTCGTCGAACAGGTCGACGACTCGCCGAACAGGTCAGCGAGACCGACTTTGTCGTCCATTTAGACCCCACATAAACTGGAGGTCCTGTAAAACTTGGCGAGGTAAGTAACCACTTGGCGTGTCACTGAATAGTAAGTAACCACTCGGCGTGAACTGAACAGTTTTAAAAGGCCAAAGTTTTAAACTTTCAAACTCTTCCACATTCCCTCACTTTTAACCTCAGCACATTCACACCCGCACTTCAAATTTCCTATATTTTTGCATTTTCGTACTTTTTGGTCATTGATTTTGTGTTCGGAGTTGAAATTCTTTGCCGCCTAGAATTTCAAATCTTTCGATCAACAAAATGTGAAATTGGGGAGAGTAATTTGACATTAAAGGTTGGTTTTCTGAACACTAACTCACAAATAGCGGTTAAAATCAAATGAATTATTATAAATTGTGTTTATTTGTGTTGGGCCTCTCTGAAATCTTGAATGTGTGCTAGTTTGCCAATTTTAATTTTGATATTATGCCTAAATTGCCTAAGTTGTTGATTTCCCAAATTTCATGCTTCAAAACGGATCGTAATCTTGTGGGTTGTGCTTAATTATTGTTGAGTCTAGTCAGGTGAAGTTTGAGTAACCCAAATTGTGCTAAATGACGTGCTTTGCCCAATGATGGAGCGTTTGACGTCATTCTTAAGTGCCAAAGTCGTCAAATGGCCAATTTTGGCCAAACCGAGTGAAGTCTGAGTACCCCACTGGCATGGCTCTAATAGGTCCGCGCTTAATTTAGAATGTGTATTGTTTGATTTTGTTTTCCTAGGATTCGGGGTTGATTTTGGAAGTTGGGTTGAAAATAAGCACGTTGAGTAGTTTGGCAAGTTGGGTCGAGCTCGCCAAACCATTTTGTGGTTCGCCGAAATACCCCTAGTTTAGCCTTAATTTCATGCTTTGGTTGATTTTTATATTATAACTTTCGGCGAGAAGCCTTAGTTCACCAAGTGCACTCGGCGATACCAAAAGTCTTCTTTGATCGCCTTTTCTGCGCCCTTAACCCCTAAAATGAACTGTAACATTCAGCGGGCTAGTCTGTGCTCGCCGAATGAGGTCAGAGATTAGCCAACAGGCCCTTCTCATCATTGACATGCAATTTTTCTGGGAAAGTTTTGAGCCAGTCTATTTCGCGAGCCCAATCTGGCTCGCTCAAGTGAATCGACGCTTCACCGATCGGTTCGACAAGTCTTTCTACAACCTGATTTCTGCAAACTTTCCTTGAACTGTTTCTAATATTCTTCGATGTTTTTGCAGATATGGCTAGACCCAACATGGATATATCACCCTATAAAAGAGCACATGGCATAGTTATTATTGAGGGTACATCTACCCCTTCTAAAAAGGGAAAGAAGGTACCTCCCAAGGGAGGCACATACAAGGGCAAAGATCCCGTATCTGAGGTATCGGAGCACAACTCCGGTAGTGAGGTAGAATCCTTTGACTCCCAGGCTGCATTCTCTGAGCCTGAGGATGACCAGATTCCGCAATCCCGGGGTGATGAGATTCATTCACTAGGATTCATCTAGGATCCTAGAGGCCACACCTCCTGCTGATGATACAGTGCCAGCTCTAGAACAGACAGTGGTTCTAGGGCCACCAGTTCAGGGTCCTCCTCCTCGGCTACTCAATCGGCTAGAGGTCGAGGGATTGAAGACGATTCTAGAGAAAAAGCTGCTATCCACAGAGGGCCTAGAGGGTAGGTATCCTAATGTAGGGGACACTATTTTATTCCATAGATTCGAGCAATTTACCAGGCCTCGAGGCCCATACATTCTTACATGGATCCGGGAGTTTAACTCAGTATACTTTGACCTGGTACCTAAGGGCAAGCCAAAGGCCAGTGCTCTCAGACCGGTAGAGTCCATCATGTTACGGGGGACAGTGGTAAGATGCGCCTGCGATCATATCAACACTGTATTGGATAGTTGGGCAGTTTCTGACTACCCAAATGTGACATCTTGCAATTTGAAATAACTATGAAGAAGCTTGAAATTGGAAATAGTCATTTTTTTGGAAAGAATTAAAAATCTGGAAATTTGGTTGAGTATGGGAAAAAAAGTGAGTTTTTGGTCAAATTTGAACAGTCATAACTCCTAGCTCAGGATGAGTTAGGTGTATTTCCAGTTATGTTTGCAAAGCTCGTGGAATGGTCTTTCCAACGCCGCCGAGTTTGCTTGATTCCGAGTTCGTATGAATGAGTTATGCCCTTCGGAAGTTGGGCTGTTGGCAAAGGGCAGTTTAGTCCGAATTTGTAAGGGTATTTTGGTCTTTTACCTAACCATTTCTTTTGGTTATATTAAGGATTTGGACTGATTTTAAATCAGTTTTTTTTCTTTAGTAAGTGAGTGTTAGGGATTGTGAGTGAAAAGGAGAGAAGAGGAGAAAGGAGAAGAAGAATCTAAGTCCGTCAAGATCGTCGGGGGTGATCCCTATACGGTATGTGAGATCATAGTGTTCGGTTGGTTTATTTCCCCACATGCCAAACTCGTTTCAATTCCGAGAAAAGATTGGTTGTGTTTGTTGAAGTTTGTGGTTGTGTTTGTTGAAGTTGTGGTTGTGTTGTTGAAGTTTCTTGTTGGTTTGGTGCATGTTTCTGGTTGTAATTCCGAGTTGAATATATTGTATATTAAGGGATTTTTTATGATTCTAAGTGTTTGGGGCTAGAATCTTTGAGGTTGAGACGGTTTAAAGTTAGAGAAACAAAGGAGAAGAGTCAGATTTTTGGGAAAAAGGGTGGGGCGTTGCGCCAGTCAGCGCGCCCCACAAGGGCCTCTGAAGTTTCCCGTGTCGGGTGGCACGCTTTGCAGTGCACCACAACAGGCCCTCTGAAGTCTGAAGGTTGGCGCCACGCGCTTCTCAGAGCGCCAAGGACGCCAATCCTCCCCATTTCTTTCCCAGTTTTTCATGCATGTTCCATGGTAATGTACCTATGTTTTATAGTTGTTTTCAACACTCTAAGGTACATCCAGAAATCCTGAACTCATCCATAAACATAAGATCATTACCCTTGAATCCGTAATCCAATTCGAGGAAAGTTAGGATCAAAGTCAAGTGAAGTTAGAGTCAAGCTTAGAAGTTAAGAAGCAAGTCAAAGTAAGTCTTTAAAGTTTTTCAAGAGTCTTTATTGAACATTTTAACTTCGTTATAAGGCTCAAGTTTCAAGAAAAGTAAAGAGTATAGAGTTTAGTTCTTTTTCTTAAGAGTTACTAGGGAACTATGTATTCCCCAAAGAAGTTTTTAAATGTTTTTACATTTGAGTAAGAAAGGAACTATGTTTTCCAAGAGAGCCTTTGTGCTAAACTTTGAGCATTTATCTCAAACTAAAGAAAGATGTGTTTAAAACACTTATGAGCTAAAGTATTTTGGGAGTAGTATTGAGCACCGAATTAGGGACGCGAGTTCATATTAACTCAACTCTCCATAAGAACCATGTCGCCAAACATGGGACTTAACGGGTCATTCTTTTTAGATGATCACGTAAGATTAAGCTAGTGGATCCACTAAGTTAAGTAAGGTCCTATATCACGTCAAGGTATAGGATGGTCCTTGGGCAACGTGAGGTAAAATGTTGTATCATCACTAGGGCTCATAGTGGTGGTTGTTAGTTAAAGAATCTCCCACTAAAGTTATAATACTTTTATATAAGTAAAGTTGAGTTTGTTATTGCTTTATCCTTAATGAACTAAGTTGTTTACACTGTTATACAAGCTTTATATATTACATGTGTTTTATTGCTTTATATATTTAGTTTAGTTATTCATGAGTCGAACAGAGCCAAGGTAAGAGTTCCTTTGTATTCCTTTCAAGCTTAAGTTGTTATTTAGCTTTCCAGCTCGCATACTCGTACATTCAATGTACTGATGTCAGTTGGCCTGCATCCTATTATGATGCAGACGCAGATACCCAGTATCAGCATCCAGCACGCCTTGATCCAGCTGAGCACTCCAGAGTCAGTGGTGAGCCTCTTTGCATTCCAGAGGACTCGGTTATTTCGTTCTCTTAGTTTTGTTTTATTCGGATGTTGCGGGGTCTGTCCCAACATCCATCTCAGTATTTTAGAGGCTTCATAGACAGACAGTCAGTCAGTTAGTATTGAGTCTCTCATCTATGTATATATATAAATATTCTATTTTGAGACTCGAGCTGTCTTTTTGGCCAAATTTTATCAGTTGGGTTGCTTTATGACCTTTCATTGTATTAAGTTATTCTGTTGAGTTAGGTTACCGCTGAGTTAAGAAAGCCAGTCCAAGGGTTCGCTTGGGGCCAGCAATGGTCTTCGAGTGCCGGTCCCGCCCAGGGTGTAGGCTCGGGGCATGACAAACTTGCTATCAGAGCACAGAGTTCAAAAGTCCTAGGGAATCTATGAAGCCGTGTCTGTAGAGTCCTAGTTATCGATGTGAAGCGCGCCACATCTATAATTAGGAGGCTGCAACATTTAGGAACTATCTCATTTCTTTCACACTCATCTTGTGCATTAGAGTTTATCTCTAAAAATTTTCTTTCTAATTCATGCCAGTTGAAGGTTCATGAGAAGAACTACCCAACCCATGACTTAGAGTTGGCTGTTGTAGTGTTCGCTTTGAAGATTGACGTCATTACTTGTATGGTGTGCATGTTGACATATTCACTAATACAAAAGCCTTCAATATGTGCTTACTCAGAAAGAGCTTAATCTCAAACAGAGGAGGTGGTTAGAATTACTCAAGGATTATGACCTGAGTATTCTTTACCACCCAGGTAAGGCTAATGTAGTTGTTGATTACTTAGACAGGTTGTCTATGGGTAGCACCGCCCATATTGAAGAAGGAAAGAGAGAGTTAGCAAAAGATGTGCACATACTAGCACACTTGAGAGTCAGACTTATAGATTCCATAGAAGGAGGGATAACGGTGACGAGCGGGGCCGAGTCATCGTTAGTGGCAGAAGAGAAAGAGAAACAAGAACAAGATCCCATTTTGCTTGAGTTGAAGGCAGATTTTCAAAATCAAAGAGTATTAGCTGTTCAACAAGGGGGAGATGGTGTATTGAGGTATCAAGGTAGATTGTGTGTACCTATGGTAGATGGACTCTAAGAGAGGATTATGGAGGAAGCTCATAGCTGCAGATATTCCATTCATCTGGGTTCCACAAAGATGTACCGTGATTTGAGAGAAGTTTATTGGTGGAATAGCATGAAGAAAAGCATTGCTGAATTTGTTGCTAAATGTCCAAATTGCCAGCAAGTGAAAGTTGAGCACCAAAGGCCTGGTGGTTTGGCCCGAAATATAGAACTTCCGGAATGGAAGTGAGAGATGATCAATATGGATTTCATCACAGGGTTGCCAAGGTCTCGAAGACAACATGATTCTATTTGGGTGATTGTCGACATAATGAAAAAATCAGCCCATTTTCTGCCAGTAAAGACTACCCATTCAGCAGAAGATTATGCAAAGTTATATATTCAAGAGATAGTGAGACTTCATGGAGTCCCAGTCTCCATTATTTCGGATAGAGGTGCACAGTTTACTGCACAGTTCTGGAAATCTTTTCAGAAAGGCTTGGGGTCGAAGGTGAACTTAAGTACTGCCTTTCATCCTCAGACTGATGGGCAAGCAAAGCACACTATTCAGACTTTAGAAGATATGTTGAGGGCTTGTGTGATTGATTTCAAAGGTAATTGGGATGATCACCTACCTCTCATTGAGTTTGCCTACAACAATAGTTATCACTCTAGCATCTAGATGGCTCCATATGAATCTCTTTATGGGAGAAGATGTAGATCTCCTATTGGATGGTTTGAAGTTGGGGCAGCAGGGTTGGTAGGACTAGATTTAGTTCATCAAGCTATGGAGAAGGTGAAGATGATTCAAGAAAGGTTGAAAACGGCTCAAAGTTGTCAAAAATCCTACAATGATATTAGGAGAACGGCGTTAGAGCTTGAAGTAGATGATTGGGTATATTTGAAAGTTTCACCCATGAAGGGGGTTATGAGGTTTGGTAAGAAGGGGAAACTTAGTCCCCGGTATATTGGACCTTACCGCATAGCCAAGAGGATTGACAATGTTGCTTATGAGTTGGAGCTACCACAGGAATTAGCAGTGGTTCATCCGGTATCTCATATCGCTATGTTGAAGAAGTGTATAGGCGATCCTTTATATTCGAATATTCGAATCAAGGATAGCTTATCTTATGAGGAGATTCCTATTAAGATTTTAGATGGCCAAGTTCTTAGGTTGAGAACGAAAGATGTAGCATCAGTCAAGGTCCTTTGGAGAAACCAATTTGTTGAGGAAGCTACTTAGGAAGCCAAAGAGGACATGAAGAAGAGATATCCACATCTCTTTGATTCCGGAGGAAATGCATATCAAGGTATTAATTTCCTTCTTAGTGCTTTTTAAATTATAGTGAACATGTTGTTGTTGTTTGCTTTGTGCTTGTTAGGTGTTTGAGGTTAATGTTACACCCTTAGCCTAGTAAGAACAATCTCATTCGTGGACGAATGTTCCCAAGGGGGAGATATTGTGACATCTTGTAATTTGAAATAACTATGAAGAATCTTGAAATTGGAAATAGTCATTTTTTTGGAAAGAATTAAAAAACTGGAAATTTGGTTAAGTATGGAAAAAAAAGTGAGTTTTTGGTCAACTTTGAACAGTCATAACTCCTAGCTCAGGATGAGTTAGGTGTATTTCCAGTTATGTTTGCAAAGCTCGTGGAATGGTCTTTCCATCGCCGCCGAATTTGATTGATTCCGAGTTCGTATGAGTGAGTTATGCTCTTTGGAACTTGGGTTGTTGGCGCAGGGCAGTTTAGTCCGAATTTTAAGGGTATTTTGGTCTTTTACCTTACCATTTGTTTTGGTTATATTAAGGTTTTACACTGATTTTAAATCAGCTTTTTTTCCTATAGTAAGTGAGTGTTAGAGCTTGTGAGTGAAGAGGAGAGAAGAGGACAAAAGAGAAGAAGAATCTAAGTCCGTCAAGATCATCGTGGATATCGTCGGGGGTGATCCCTATAAGGTATGTGAGATCATAGTGTTGGGTTGGTTCATTCCCCCACACGCCAAACTCGTTTTAATTCCGAGAAAAAATTGGTTGTGTTTGTTGAAGTTTGTGGTTATGTTTCTTGAAGTTGTGGTTGTGTTGTTGAAGTTTCTTGTTGGTTTGGTGCATGTTTCCGGTTGTAATTCTAAGTTGAATCTATTGTATAATATGGGCTTTTTTGTGATTCTAAGTGTTTGGGGATGGAACCTTTGAGGTTGAGAGAGGGTTTAAAGTTGGAGAAACAAAGGAGAAAAGTCGGTTTTTCGGGGAAAAAGGGTGGGGAGTCACGCCAGTCAACGCGCCCCAAAAGGGCTTTTGAAGTTTCTCTTGTGGGGTGGTGCACCTTGCAGTGCACCACAACAGGCCCTCTGAAGTCTGAAGGTTGCCGCCCCGCGCTTCTCAGAGCGCCAAGGACGCCAATCCTCCCCATTTCTTTCCCAGTTTTTCATGCATGGTCCATGGTAATGTACCTATGTTTTATAGTTGTTTTCAACACTCTAAGGTACATCTAGACATCCCGAACTCATCCATAAACATGAGATCATTACCCTTGAATCCGTAATCCAATTCGAGGAAAGTTAGGATCAAAGTCAAGTGAAGTTAGAGTCAAGCTTAGAAGTTAAAAAGCAAGTCAAAGTAAGTCTTTAAAGTTTTTCAAGTCTTTATTGAACGTTTTAACTTCGTTTTAAGGCTCAAGTTTCAAGCAAAGTAAAGAGTATAAAGTTGAGTTCTTTTTCTCAAGAGTTACTAGGGAACTATGTATTCCCCAAAGAAGTTTTTAAATGTTTTTACATTTGAGTAATAAAGGAACTATGTTTTCCAAGAGAGCCTTTAGGCTAAGCTTTGAGCAATTATCTCAAACTAAAGAATGATGTGTTTAAAACACTTATGAGCTAAAGTATTTTGGGAGTAGTATTGAGCACCGAATTGGGGACGCGAGTTCATATTAACTCAACTCTCCATAAGAACCATGTAGCCAAACATGGGACTTAACAGGTTATTCTTTTTAGATGATCACGTAAGATTAAGCTAGTGGATCCACTAAGTTAAGTAAGGTCCTATATCACAGCAAGGTATAGGATGGTCCTGGGCAACATGAGGTAAAACATTGTATCATCACTAGGGCTCATAGTGGTGGTTGTCAGTTAAAGAATCTCCCACTAAAGTTATAATACTTTTATATAAGTAAAGTTGAGTTTGTTATTTCTTTATCCTTAACGAACTAAGTTGTTTACACTGTTTTACAAGCTTTATATAGTGCATGTGTCTTATTTCTTTATATATTGAGTTCAATTATTCATGAGTCGAACAAAGCCAAGGTAAGAGTTCCTTTGTATTCCTTTCAAGCTTAAGTTGTTGTTTAGCTTTCCAGCTCGCATACTCGTACATTCATTGTACTGATGCCAGTTGGCCTGCATCCTATTATGAAGCAGACATAGGTACCCAAGATCAGTTCCCAGCACGCCATTGATCTAGCTGAGCACTCCAGAGTCAGTGGTGAGCCTCTTTGCATTCCGGAGGACTCGGTTATTTTGTTTTCTTAGTTTTGTTTTATTAGGATGTTGCGGGGTCTGTCCCAACATCCATCTCAGTATTTTAGAGGCTTCATAGACAGACAGACAATCAGTTAGTATTGAGTCTCTCATCTATGTATATATATAAATATTATATTTTGAGACTCGAGTTGCCTTTTTGGCCAGATTTTATCAGTTGGGTTACTTTATGACCTTTCATTGCATTAAGTTATTCTGTTGAGTTAGGTTTCCGCTGAGTTAAGAAATCCAGGCCAAGGGTTCGCTTAGGGCCAGTAATGGTCTTCGAGTGCCGATCCCACCCAGGGTGTAGGCTCGGGGCGTGACACTAAATTTGGCTACCACTAATACACCTTTGGATGATCTCAAGGGCTAGCTTGCCCCCCTCATTTTTGAAACCACCCCGAGGTGGATTGAAGAAGGATCTCCAATTGAGAAGCAGGAGTTGAATGTAGTTGCGCGGTACTGGTTTGGATTCATTAGCAGCTCCCTTATGCCATCACAGAATGAGTCCATCCACTGCCATCCATAGGAAGCCTGCCTTTCGTCAATCATGGCCTGGAGTAGCATGGACTTGGGACTCATCATTGAGTAGGAGATGGCCATGAGGGCCAAGCAGCGCCATACGTGTCTTCCATTCTCGGTCCTCATTACAGAGCTATGCCGGTGTGCTGGAGTTCCTCATAGAGGGACATCGAGGTCACTCCTATATCATCCAGAGACATCTGGCGCATAGAGCCCGAGTACACTCGAGAGGAGACACATAGGAGGAGTGCAGCCCTAGTTGATACACCCCCGGAGGTTGATGTTGATTCGATACTTGCAGAGGCACCTTTGCCTAGTCAGGCCTTCGGGCGTTCAGGTACTCCCACTTCTACTTCCTCACAGACTCTTGGTTCTTTTACTGCTTCCCAGCCTACCAAGAGTACTCACGCTATGATACTGAATATGGGGCACTTTGTCCATTCTGCCGATGTGCGACCTCCCTCATTGGAGGCTGAGGTACCGTGGATGATTGAGAGATCTATCCTAGCTGCTTTGACACCCCTTCGGGCATCTATTGACACTGTCATGGTGAGAGTCGAGACTTGTGAGAGTCGACAAAGGGCTACTTTAGAGGTGACGGCTTTGAAAGCCAAGTTTGCTGATTTGAGAAAGGCTTTGGACTACTTGAAGTCCACTGACTTCATATTAGTTTTGGAGGCAACTAATGATATGGACCCCCGGCTAGTTCTGAGATTCCTCCAGCTACCACAGGAGATGTGCCTATGGAGGATGTGGTAGTTGATGCGTCAGAGGCGGAGATAAATGAAAAGCCGCTTAGGGAGAGAGATGTTGTTCTATATGATGATTTGGCTGACTTGGAAGATGCAATATTTGAAACCGCCCGCCAGACTTCCTTGAGAGACACCACCATTGTTGGCCCTAGTGGAGCCAGTGTTGGTGATGTTACCCCCGCACTGATGCCCCGACAAATGGAGCGATTGTGTAGACATGACCCTTCTTTACCTTACCTCCCTCTCTATCATTTTAATTGACCTTTTATTATTAATTTGTTACATTTTAGGACAACTGCATTTTTGTTTGTGGTAGGGTGAGTTATTTCCATACCTACCTCTTCTGATTATCATTTTGTATATATTGGGTTTTCCTGCTGGAAATTGTGTTGTTCATTTCTATTTTGTGGATGTTTGAGCTTGTTGCTCCTTATTTTCAATAGAAATGGTTCTGACCCATCTAAAAAATTTTGCCACCCCTTCTTGTGTTTGAGTAGGGTTGATCTTATGAAAATTTGAGTATCGGTTATAATCAATACCGATGACTTGAATAGTGCTCTTAATCGAACAAAAATGAATGTGTGGCTACAATGAGGCCAAATGAAGTTGCGTAGACAATATGTGAACTTTTTGCATCTCGTTATGCCTAGCCGGTTATCGAATGAAGTTTCTTGTGATGAACATTGCACACTAACGAAAGTGTGGAGTCTTGTTTGATATGGTGCCAATGCCTAGTGTGATGAGCTTACCGTGAACCTTGTGTGATGACACTTGGATTTACCCCGTTGGTCCAATTGACTAAGTGATGCAAGCTCTTGAAATGATCTCAGGCAATAATTTGAAAGAGTGAAACAATTTGACAATATAACTATTTTGTGGCAAACCGTGTGACTGTGTGAACTTTGCTTGAAACCCTTTCAAGCGTTATCCTTTTCTTGGAAGAAACTTGATACAATTGAAACCCCTCTTTATTCATTCACCCATAATCCTCATGAAGTGTGGTTTGTTTGAATATGCCAACTTCGGCCAAAATCCTAAGTTGGGAGTGTGGTGAAAAGAGAAGGTAAATCAAAAAGTGTGAAGAAGTCTCCCTTGATCCATGGTTTTCAAAAAGATGGAACCCCTCCATACAAAAAAAAGTAGATGAAAAGAAGAATGAAAAAGAAAAAGAATGAAATAGTTGTGAAATAAAATTGTGAAAGTGCAAAAGAAATGCGGTGTCCGGTATTCCATTGGAAGTGAATAATGGGATGAATTTTGAGCATGAGTGAAAATGTTGAAGAAAAGGAAAGAAAGTGATGTCCATACCACATTTCATGAGGATAGCAGCCACTGAGCCTAAATGACAATACCTCTACACTCAGCCCCCATTACATGCCTTGGAAAGACCTTTTTGATCTTGAGTGAACTGAAGTGAATGTTGCCTGGAAAATAAGGGCAAACATGTGGGTGAAGTCATGCATGTGTTCATCTTTGTGAGTATGAGAGTTCTATGTGAGTCTCAAACTATAAATTGTTGAACAATTATGTTTAAATATGGAATCATCCTTGTTGTGAGGGCATTTGAGTACCTTTGTTGAGCTTGAACTTGCATTTAAAGCAAGTATTGTGAACATGAGAATCTTTGATAATAGTGAGTCACAAGTTAAATCTCACAATTGATCCTTGCTTGATTAAGTTAAGTCTTGTTGTCAGCATTCATGATTGAGTCTTTTGTAGAACTGTTTGAGACATCCTTTTTGAACTGTTGAACTTGAGTTTTACTTGAGTACAAGCAAAAGTTTAAGTTGGGGGTGTTGACGAGTCCGAGATTTGGACTTATTTAGGGCTTTATTTATATAGATTTAGTGTCCTCAAATGCTCATTTTGTGCCAATAACTGATGTAAAACCCTTGATTTTTAGGTTTACGGATTGAGGAACAAAGCAAGGACACTAACAAGCAAAAAGGAACAAAACATGCTGAAAGGATGAAGAAAGGAAGCCTGGTGATCGCCAAGTTCACTTGGCGAATCGCCGAATGGCTATTTGACCCCCAAAAGTTCGAGTGAGCCAATCCCTTAGGGAAGAAATAAAGTCGGCGATGGAAAGGAGAAATTGGCGGATCGACGAGTACTTCCACGATGCAGTACTGGATCGCCTAAAGTTACAGACCTTAAGGATGCTAAATGCCAAGGCAGAAAGGCGATGGAAGTGACAAAAGGGCGGCTCCCCTAGTGGTTCGGCGAGGCTGACTTACTTCGTCAAATCACTCTTCGTAGCACATTTTTGGAAACTATAAATACATTTATGAACATGTAGTTTTGTATCAATTACTCTTTAGAACAACTTTTTATTAAGTTTTGAAGTGTGAGACAATTTTCTCTTGTTTTTCCTAAGCTTTGAAGAATTGATGTTTTTCACTTTTGAGATATTGGAAGTGGGTCTTTGAGATTTTTCGAATTTGAGCATTGTAAGGACGAATCTACTCTTACCCAATTGATGGATAATCAATTTGGTAATGGTTTTTACCTTTTTATGATGTCTACCTAAAACCCCAATTCTTGGGGTGTGATTATGTGAATATGGGCTGATTTAGTTTATGGGTATTGCTAATTGTTAGTTTAAATGCTATTTAGAAGTGAGTATAATCATTAATTGTTGTTTAATTTAAGAATTGTAGTTGCAAATGCAATTCTAACTTTGTGTTCTTGGCTTGCTCGAGCTCGAGAGGGAGGTTATAGAACTAAGGTTTTTGATTGATGGTTTGTGGGTATTGGGTTGACCTGGGTTCATCTAGAGAGAGTGAATTCTAAACCCAATCCCACACATTCAGCTCGAGAGAGTGAATGGACTAAGGTGTGGGTTGTTTTTATTTTGCATGCTTGTTGATGTTCGAGAGTAATCAACTTGATTCAGGGTAATTTTTTCAAGAGAAAGTTTATCTCTTCTATAGCCTAGCTTACTCACTGATATCTTGCTATTTTCTAATAGTTGCAATTACCCATTTGTCTATATTAGCATATAATCGAATCACATCCCAAGAACCCGTCTCATTATTGTTATTTCGTATTGTTTGCCACTGTTTGTAGTTGATAATTAAAACCAATACCCCCCATTTGACATTCGTGTCACCCACTGATTTAATGATGTCTTTATTCAATAATGTTTATTCCTATGACTAAATCGTGTTCATACATCCCAATTGACAATTGAACACGTACCGCTCCCTGTGGGATTTGACCCCAATTCATTTAGTTGGGTTTTATACTGATTTAAGATCGTCTAACACCTAGAATTGGATGAGGTGCGCTAGGAACGTTAAATCAGGTATTCGCCTCTAGTCCAATATCATTTGACATGGGTATTGGCCTATTGTCTAACATCATATGACATAGGGATTCACCTCTTGTCTTTCTATAGGGATCATAGGTACCCGCCTCTTGTACAATTCATATTTTAGGAACATTTGGAATCACCTCTTGCTCAACTTGAGGAATAAGGGTAATCTCCTCTTTAATCTATTCTTTGGAATATGGGTAATCACGTCATATCCATCTCATTTAGATGTCATGGGATATCGCCTCTAGCCTCATCAATTTCTTAGTCTTTAGCATTTGAATCATTTTAGGAGAGCAATCTCTTCAACCTAGAATCATTCAATGTGAGGAAACCTTTCATATTCATACATACACAATTCATGTCGGAACTATCCCTTACACTACAATCATATCAATAATCAACAATTGACAATAAAAGCTTTATTCTCAAAGCACTATATCTCATAGTCATCATAAATGCCTCAATCTCAAGACAATTCTTTCATAATCATCATATATTCTTTAATCTCAAGAAATTCATATCTATATGCTTCAATCTCAAGCAATCTATAATGTACCACATCAATCATATATGAATACATCAAAATCTTCAATTTCTCCTTTCATGGAGTAAAACCCACATATATCAATTTCATCTTTCCAGACATGGGTACATGAAATTTCATCCAAAAAAATGTAAGCCTATCAATTCAAGCATAAACAATCATAATCCACTCAATTGGATCAACATTCATAAATACCCACAACAATGGAAGAAACCCTAACTCAAATTGGGGAAATTCATCTTCTCAATTGGGGAATCTTAGGGACTCCATGGATGGAAGAAATCCATGGATGAAAAGCTATCATACCCTGATTACAAAGCACACAAATGCTTGAGGATTGGAGACTTTACCCATATCCTAGCTTGAACTCTTTCTTCTTCTTCAAGTTTCAGAGAGAAAAATATTTGAGGGAAGAACTTGGGATTTCTTCTGGGGTTTTGGAAATAATGACTTGAGTGGGTGAGTTTAGAGTTGAAATGACGTATATAGGGGTCCTAGGCTTAGGTAAAATGGTAAAATGACCTCACTTCAATTTAATTAAAACTGGAATGACCCATTTAACCATCACTTTACAGTGCACTGCCCCTTCTTCACGAGAGGATCCATGAGTCGTGGTCCTCACCACGAGCCGTGATGCTCCTCGTGTTATTGGACCAGTAGCTAGTACGTCTTCCCATTAACCCTAAAAGGTAAGGCACCACCACGACCCCTCCCACGGCCCGTCAAGGCCTTCACGAGCTGTCTAGTGTCTCGTGGGGAGGGTCCAACTTTTGGGCAGCTTAGTGAAGCTAATGCCTCCACACCACGAGTGGCACCACGATCCGTGGTGACCAACACGAGCCATCTAGGCTCTCGTGGGATGTAGACAACCTTTCTTAGCTACTGCCTAGGCCTCATAGGCACCACCACAAGTCGTGGTGCCCTTCACGACTCATGTGGGAACTCGTGGAGGGGGCCAAGTTTAGAATCTCTAGTACATGCCTTGAACTTTAGCCCTAGCTTAGCCTACTAGATTACAAAATGTTACCACTTTCCTTGGTAGGTTCTTTATCTTTAAGATGATGGAGGCAAAGGTGCGTGAATTCATCAACCTTCGTCAAGAAAATATGAGTATGAAGGAATATGCTATGAAGTTCATGCATTTTTCTAGATATGCTCCTACTATGATTGTTGATCCTAAGGCAAGGATGAATAAGTTTTTTTTGGGTGTGTCCGAGATGGTAGTTAACTCATTTCATACCGCTATGCTTATCAATGATATAGACATTTCTCTTCTTATGGTCCATGCTTAACAAATTGAAGAGGAGAATCTTAAGGAAAGGTCTAGGGAGGCAAAGAGGGCTAAGACCGGTGATGGTAACTTCTCATATTCAAGGTCTAATAGACATGGTCATTCTATGTTCCAAAAAAGGTGTTTCGACCAAGGTTCATCCAATGCTGCTCCTAAGTTCAAAAAAGATAGGGTTCCTAACCCTAAGTCTCAAGGAGGAAATGGTAATGGATCGCTATTGCCTACTTATGCTAAATGTGGAAAGAAGCACGAGGGTAGATGTCTTTCGGGTTCCAATGCTTGCTTTGGTTGTGGTAAGATGGACCACAAGATAAGGGATCGCCCCACAGTTGCTAAGAATTATGGAGATAGTCACCGAAGGGCTCAACACAATCCTTCATCTGTCCTAGTGGAAGTCAAAAGCAAAACAATAGTATGCACTTCAGACTCGAGGTGAATAAGAGGGCTCTCTCGATATGTTTACCGGTATGTTGAAAGTCTTCCAACTTGATGTTTATGCTTTACTTGGCCCCGATCCTACCTTGTCTTTTATGATGCCATATGTGGCTATGAGGTTTGATATTCTTCTGGATGTGTTGTTAGATCCGTTTTATGTCTCTACTCATGTTGGTGATTCTCTTGTGGCTAAGAGGGTCTATAGAAAGTGTCCCATCTCCTTGTCCCATAGAGTCACTCATGTTTCCCTTGTATAGCTTGATAAACTAGATTTTGATGTTATCCTTAGTATGGATTGGTTGCTTTCAAATTATGCCTTTATTGATTGTAGAACCCGTGCAGTCAAGTTTTTGTTTCCAAATGAACCCATCCTAGAGTGGAAATGGGGAAATTCTATGCCTAAGGGTCAATTTGTTTCTTGTCTTAAATCTAGAAAGATGATTTCCAAGGGTTGTATGTGCCCTCTAGTTAGGGTGAAGGATATAGATTATTAAACTCCTACTCTTGAGTCGGTCCTCGTTGTTAATGAGTTTCTGGACGTGTTTCCAGATGATTTACTCGGTATTCCTCCCGAAAGGGAAATAGACTTCAGTATTGACCTTCTTCGAGATACACGACCTATCTTTATTCCTTCTTACCGTATGGCCCCGACAGAACTTAAGGAATTAAAAGAGCAATTGAAAGATCTGTTAGATAAGGGTTTCATCTGACCAAGTATCTCTCCATGGGGTGCTCCAGTTTTGTTTGTTAGAAAGAAAGATGGTTCGCTCTGTATGTATATTGACTAACAGTAGTTGATCAAGGTTACCATTAATAATAAGCATCCTCTTCCAAGGATATATGATATGTTTGACCAACTTCAAGAAGCAAGTTACTTCACTAAGATCGACCTCTAGTCTGGTTATAAGTAATTGAGGGTGAAGGAAGGTAACATTCCGAAGATAGCTTTTCTAAATTGGTATGGTCATTATTTCCTAATGTAGATTACTTCAGGGACAGATCCTGTCAGAAGCCCATTGTTCTTGATATTCCATTCACACGGGAGCCACCAAGATATACCGTGACTTGAGGGAGGTCTATTGGTGGAATGGGATGAAGAAGGATATTGCGGAATTTATTGCTTGGTGTCCTAATAGTTAACAAGTGAAAGTTGAGCATCAAAATCGGGGAGGTTTATCTCAAGATATTAGCATTCCTACTTGGAAGTGGGAAGATTTGAATATGGACAACATTGTGGGTTTTCCTCGGATCTGGTGGCAACATGATTCGATTTGGGTCATTGAAGTTTGAATGATAAAATCGGCTCATTATAATCCCATTAAGATTTCTTATTCAGTGGAGGACTACTCTAAGTTGTATTTGAAGGAAATGTTTAGGTTGCATGGAGTGCCCTTATCAATTATCTTTGATCATGGTACCCAATTAGCTTCTTAGTTTTGGAAATATTTCCAAAAGGGTCTTCGTACTCATGTAAAGCTTAGTACGGCTTTTCATCCACAAACTGATGGGCAAGTGGAGCGTACAATCCAAACTGTGGAAGATATGTTGAGAGCATGTGTAATTGACTTCAAGGGTAATTGGGATGATCACTTGCCTTTGATTGAGTTTACATATAACAATAGCAATCACTCAAGTATTGGTATGGATCCATTTGAGGCTCTATATGGAAGGAGGTGTATATCTCCAATAGGTTTTTTTGAGGTGGGTGAAGTTGACTTAATAGGTCTCGAGTTAGGACATGAGGCAATGGAGAAACTTCAGCTTATTAGAGAAAGGTTGCAAACGACTCAAAGTTGGAAAAAGTCCTATGTCAATATTAGACTAAAAGATCTTGAGTTTGATGTTCGTGATTGGGTCTACTTGAAAATTTCATCCATGAAGGGTATAATGAGATTTGGAAAGAAAGGGAAGCTTAGTCCCCGTTATGTGGGCCCATATAAAATTTTGAAATGAATTGGCAAGATCACTTATGAACTTGAATTGCCTAGTGAGTTTGTATGGGTACATCCAGTTTTCCATGTCTCCTTGTTGAAGAAATTTGTTGGAGATCCGACATCTATAGTTCCCTTAGAAGGTTTGGGAGTTAAGGAGTATCTTTCTTATGAGGAAAGTTTGGTTAAGATTTTATACCGGCAAGTTTAGAAGTTGAGAAATAAAGAAGTTGATTCCGTGAAAGTTCTTTGGAGGAATCAGTTAGTTGAGGGTGCTACTTTAGAGGCCGAGGCCGATATGATGTCCCAATATCCTCATCTTTTTCCTTCCAATCTTACTCTATCTTGAGGTATTGATTTTCTCATGGTTTACTCTCTTGGTGTCATGTGTCTTAGATATTCCCATGATTTCCTCATTATACATGATTCATGAAAAGCCTATTTTTAGAAAATGAGTCAAATTGGTTGATTTCTACATGTTTATATGCATTTGAGTGTGGGTTGCATATAGGCTGTATAATATGATGTTTCAAACATGCTTTAGCTTGGAGTTGATGTTTCTTTCTTGGATATGTGCATTATGTGATTGCATTCATGTAGGGCTTTTAGTTTTAAATTTCTACCTTCTTTATGATGTCTTGAATCTTAATCGAGGATAAATGATCCCGAAAGGGAGATAATGTAACACCTTAGATTCAAAGAGGGTAAAATTCCATTTGTTGCAGGATCTTATGCCAGAACCAACGGACGCAATCGACGGTCCATTATCTGACACACGGACCGTAGGTAGGTCAATGGTTGGCCAGATAGATTTTTCTAATATGTCTAGTTTTTTTTCCATGGTTCACCAGGATGGTCGGTCATTCAATGCACAAGTCATAGGTAGGTCTCATAGGTGAGTCTCATACTTGATGGAATTTTTAATAAAAAAATCAGCTGAACCACGAAGGGCATTCACGGTCAGTCATTTGATCCACAGACCATACATGGGTCCCATCGTTCAATGTCTAAGAGATCAAGTCTCTGAAACCATCGACAGTCGATTAGGACGGTCCGTAGGTCAATCGATAGATCATAGATCGCCACCGTCGATGGTGTCAACAGTTATTTCAAGAAGAGTTTTTGGGTCTTTTCTTAATTATTCAAGCCTAATACTATGTCGTTTTACCCTTCACCTAAACCCCTATATAAGTGTTTTAACTCCCAAATTTCCCCAATTGAAATCATTCTCTCAAATTCCTAAAAGTAGAACAAGTATTCCTCTCAAATATTTCTCTCTCTAGAAGTTGAAGAAGAAAGCTAGGGTTTCAATTCAAGTCTCCAATTCCACCATTGAAGTCAAGCTTTTAGCATCGAGGTATGATAGTTTTCATCCATGGAGCCATTTCCTCCACAGAGTTCCAAAATTCTCAAATTTACAAAGTTAGAAATCTCCAATTGAGTTAGGGTTTTCTTCCATGTCATGGGTTCTTTGCAATGTTGATTTACTTAATTGATTTATGGAATTTTATGCATGAATTGATATAATCTCATTATTTTAAGATGAATCCCCATGAATCCTTGTTTTACCTATGTTTTCTAGATATTGATGATTGAAAATGGATTTTGAACTATGAAAGGTGAATTATGAAATTATGCATGTTCTCGTGAATTTGATATAATTGTTTTAAGGATGCTTTGAGAGTGAAGTATCAATGATGTTGTTGTTGTGGTGTTTTTGAAAGGATCTTCCACATACACATGAAAGCATGATTATGAATGGATAATCTTAGAAAAAAAGAGTTCATAAGGTTTAAAGGCTTTCTCACCTAAAATGAACCACTGTTAAGGAGCTATTCTAATGTTGAGGCAAGAGGCGATAACTAATGCTCTCTATTGAAAGATAAGAAGCGATTACCCATTTCACATGATGCAAGACAAGAGGCGATTACCCATTTCACATGATGCAAGACAGGAGGCGATTACCTATGTTCCTTTAAAGGATAAGATGAATATGATTAAAAACTATTTTGTGGAAGTTAAGCTTAGTACCGAGTGGACATGTGACGATTACCCGTGTCCCATAAACTATTTGCCAACATAGGATTGTCTAGATAGACATTAGCTAGTGGATCCACATAGGCTAGAAGCTCATGGTCCTTACCTTGGCAAGTGGGATGACCCTTTTCAGTGTGGAAGACACCGTATTCCATGTTAAAAGCTCATATGGTCTTATATGTCGGTTAAGGCTAATTCCAACAAGCAAGCTATGATGAACTAAGGTTATTTCAAGAAATATCTCCCATGTGTTTTAAAATGATGTCTATTTGCATTGACTATGTTTTATGACTTATGTATTGTACCCCTTTTTTATATCACGTTTTAGCTTGGTCATTGTATCTCATGAAGACATCTCTTTTAAACATATTTTGAAATGTTTTATGATTGGCTTTCATACTTAGTACATATTTTGTACTAACACATAATGTTGCCTACATTTCCCCAAATGTTGGGTCTGACATTCATGATTCTCAATTTTATGCCTAGAGGTTGTTAGAGAGATTCCAAATTGTGGTGAGTCCTCATGCTTCGAGGATCGGACTTTTATAGCTTTTAGTCATTTTTTTATTTTCAGACTTTATACGTGACATCAAGGTTATGTCCTGGTCACTCTGGATGTATTAGATGGCAAACGAGACATTGTAGACTTCCGCTTTACTTTGATAAAACACTTAGACTTGAAATGGTTATCTTTATCTCTTTGATATTCTATTATCTTTTATGATGAATGCTAAGTGGCTTGTATGGGGCCTCTCGGAGTCCTATATGCCATGTTACACCAAGGGGCTACCTTGGGTCGTGACAGGCTCACATCCACATGCAGCTAGTCAACACAAGAATTTAAAAGATCATTCAAAGGTAAAGGAAGGTTGATTTCTTGTTGGAACACCAACACCAAACACATCTCTCATCAAGAGCACTATCAAAGACATTGATACTTGAATATAAAAAATAAACTCACAAGCAACAACAATCAACATCACTAGTTCAAAAATTATGGGGTTGTTGATAGACAGATAAAATGGAATCAAAACCAACCAAATATCATAGACAAAAAAAAAATGCTAAAATATCTCAAAATACAACTTAAATAAATCAAATATAATCCAAAAGGGGGAATATGGGCATAGGTGCCCTCACCCCACCAAAAGTACTAGCAGTGTCCTCAATGCTAAAAATATAAGTAAGAGAGTAGAATATGTAAAAGCCCCTCTGACAGGCTATGCTTGTGAAGAACTATAATCTTGTAGCTTCGAGAGACTGGCATAATCTTGGGAATTGATACCCCGCATCTATAAAGGTGGAGGCAGAATTGTAGCATTAATAGGGTATCAGTGTCAGGCACATTTGGAGAAGGATCAGTAGAATCTAAAGGATGGACCTCACTAGTGCAAATATTTGAGGTCTCCTAACAAGATCTCTCTAAAGTAGCACATACAATTGACTCAGCACCAACTAGCTGAACATCTCTCTTAAACTCATCCGAATCTGTCTCATAGATTGAATAATTATCAGCCTCATCATCTACCCGCTCTGAATCATCACCTACAAGCTACTAAACCATCCCATAAGGTCTATCTCCTCTTATCTCAGTCTTAGGTACAGTTGTGGGCATATTGAGCAAGGGGAAAATCACCCAATAATATATAAATATCCATTGACCTCAATGGTCAACATCTACCCTCAAAGCATCTAATTGCTCCTGAGCTCAGTCAACCCGACAAAATCGCTCTCATATTTGTCACGTGCCTCGACCCTAACTATGAAGCTAATGTAGCTCTTTGTCTAACAACCTTGACCCTTTTCAGAAACATAGCATCCTCAATCGGCGTGAAAATCATCTTAGGCACATCTTTTTCATGTCGATAATCCCTAACATAAAAAAATGGGCAAGGTTGTCTATATGATTGATTAAGTCTTGAGTCAATAGATGCTAATATGTAGGAGGGTGCATTTAAGATTAAGGGTCCAGAGGATCCATAAGGCATAGTAGGAGGATCAAGGGTACCTGATGGCTCCATAGATGAAGTGGTATAAATAGTGTCTCAAGCTAAAGTAGTCAGATCCACTACCAGTGTGGTGTCAGGTGGTGATGACTTCATTCAGGCCATGTCATCCCTCAGATACTCATCCTCGATCCTACCAATGCTATTAGAAGAGGTGGGGGTCACTCGGATATCTAGTCTCTCTTGGAATGGGATAACGGCTGCCTCACTGTGTTGCATAATCAGAATAGGGAAAGGTAGTGATGTTTGCTCCTGTCTTGCTCTCATGAGAATCTCATCTTCAATGATTTCTCTCACGTGAATCTCTTCTAGGTCGATTATATTGCCTACCAAGATAGCCTTTGAATTTTGGAGGATTTACTCATTTACTGATGGCATGAGGTTTTTGCTGACAAACCGAAATTAGAATCAATTTACTATGTTGACATCTTTCTTCTCGATCTCTACCCCGTCTACTAACCACATGGGAGTAATATCCTAAATTAAGGGCGTTAGCCACACCTTCAAGGAATCCAAACTTTGCTTCATATATAACTTGTACATTTTAGTCATGTTGCCTTTTATTCTGTATACATCATTAATTACTACCCGATGGCATAAAACCATATTCCCTCAGAATTCCACTTCCTAAAGGGTCTCTAACTACATTTTTTCTTTTTTTGGTTATGCCTTGGCATAAGCATCATAAAATTCTTGAACCCACATTATGTCACGACCCAAAGTATACCCTAGATATAACATGGTGTATAAAACCCCGAGAGGTCCTACACAAGACATTTAGCATACATCATACAAAATAATAGAGATAAAGAATTCAAAATTACCATCCTATATCAAAAGAGAGTTTGACAAAGCGGAAGTCTAACATAAGTCTCAGTAGGCCATCTAAACATTCAGAAGAAGTGGTTAAGATGTTAACCATGCACCACGTACATCATCCAAAAAACTAAAGAATAATATGAAAAACTAAATGTATCTCGTTCCAAAAATGAGGACTCACCGGAACTCTTGAAATCTGGAAGAATCAACTAGCCACGAGAGTGAGAGATACGAGCGTCACACCCTACATTAATGAGACAGTGTAGGTACAAGTATGCATTAGTATGTAGAATGTACTAAGTATGGGGTAATATGCATAAACTAGACATGGTGGCTTTAATGGCTTAAAACATGTAAGCATGACCAATATTTGAACATTTAAATGCTTACGGGAGAAATGACGTGTAAATCATGAAATATTTTCATAACATTGAAGTAAGATATATAAGAAAATCTTTGAAGAAACATAGTCACTTTGTGGGATATTAGTTTTAACTGAGAATAAGACCATGAGAGTTGTATCATGAAATCCTATATATCCCTCATAGCGAAAGAATGGGAGTCTACTTGCCAATGTAGAATCCGTACATATCATCTTTCTCTAAACTGGGTCCACTAACAAGGTCATTTAAGAAAATCCTATGGGAGCACGTAGTTTGGGACTAGAGGTTTCTACTAGAGACTATACTATTTGAGCCTCCACTATAAAGCCCTCTTGGTGCTAAGTCTAAATCCCAACAGAATATATAAAAAGTCAAATATCATCATAGCATAACATAGGAAAGATAATGATTAATACCAGTCAACATCTTGACGATCAAAATATAGAATAGCTCCTTAAATCACAATTCAAGCATAGATGAGAAAACCTTTCACTAATGTGAATCCATATGTGAGAAATAACTTTAACAATCATGATCATATTCATTTGTGATAAAACCTTTCACAAAATAATTGACACTTTCATTTGAAAGCACTCTGTTATCATAAATATCATGTTCATAAGTCATGCATAATTCTTCAAAATTCATTGTTCATGGGTTCATAGGTTCATCATAGGTTCATCATAGGTTAATCATAGGTTCATCATTGAAAATGATAAATTAGGCATAGGTCAATATTATTTTAACTAAATATCATGTATTAACAATGAATCATGCATTAGAAGACTCAATCAACTATAATGAATCATTATTGAATGAAACCAACATAGAAGTAAAAGAAACCTTAATTTGGTCAATTGAATTTGAGATTGAGGAATTAGAAACAATGGGGATCCCATGGAGAAATGTACTCTATGGATGAATACCAACATACCTTGATTCTAAAAGCCCACAATAAATGGTGAATTTATGCCCTTGAATGAATCTTTGCCTTCTTGTTTCTTAGGTTGAGAGGAAATTGGGGAGTGAATTTGTTTATGTTTTGGGAAATTTGGGGGATATGTCTTTTAGTGGGTAATTTAGGCCTCAAAAAGCTTTATATATATCTTAGAATAATGTCCAAAAACGACTGAATTTTTTTTTAAAAACAAATAGGAAAAGATCCAAAAGAACCACTAAATTAACTGTCAGACTCGATCTACGATTCTGAGCAACAAACAATAGAACTTTCTATGGTCTGTATTGGTTAATTGTAGACTAAGTACAACAACCATGAATTTTACTCAACTTTGATGGAACCCTTTTATGGTCCGTAGAACTTCCTACGGTCCGTAGACCATAATTGTAGAATTCATCGTAGAGATCGAAATTTCACTAAGTCTTGATTGTTTCTATATACCCAATCGACAGCTCGTAAAGAGACTGACGGACCGTCCTGGTGAACTGTAGAAATGGTACTTGGACATGATTTTTTAAATTTACTTCCCCCCTTACTACTAGATTGCTCTAAGACCAATAGAAAGACCTATAAATCGTAGACTGGTCTCCTAGACCTGAACCTAGTGCTGCTTTTTAATTCAGTCCTTTCCTCTTTGAAATGTTAAGTGTTACATTATCTCCTCCTTGGGAACATTTGTCCTCGAATTCAACTCAATAAAACATAAGGAAGGTGGGGGAAGAGATCTAAT
Source organism: Solanum acaule (assembly GCA_036250505.1). Taxonomy (NCBI): domain Eukaryota; kingdom Viridiplantae; phylum Streptophyta; class Magnoliopsida; order Solanales; family Solanaceae; genus Solanum; species Solanum acaule. Next base: position 71,963 of record JAJOOR010005809.1, read on the forward strand.
AGCCCAACATGAATGCAACGTCATCTAAATGCACATAATTAATGAGGAACATCGACTCCAAGCTATAATATATTCAAAACATTATTTCATAAGGTATACATGCAAAACATACTCAAATGCACATAAGCATAAAGCAATCAATCAAGATAAATCATATTATTAAAATATTCATTTTTGTATGAACATGCATGCATGGTGAAACCTAAGAAAGTTAAGACACATGAATTCGAAAGAATGACCCATGAGGAGTTAATACCTCAAGCTAGAGTAGGATCATAGGGAAAGAGGTTGGGATAACAGGACATCATATCGTCCTCAGCCTTCCGAGTAACACCCTCAATCCCTTAATTCCTCCACAACACTTTTACGGATGCAACTTCCTTATTTCTAAAATTTTTAACTTGCCGATCCAAAATCTCAACCAGAACATCTTCATAAAAAGGCTCTTCTTTATCGAAGACTCTCCAATGGTACGATAGATGTCGAATCACCAACACATATATTCAACAAAGTGACATGGAAAACTGGATGCACCGATGATAAGTCATTAGGCAAATCAAGTTCATAAGCAACTTTGCCAATGCATCTCAAAATCTAGTATGGGCCCACATAAAGGGGATAAAGCTTCCCTTTCTTCCCAAATTTCACCACCCTTCATGCGTTAATTTTTTTAGTAGACCCAATATTCAACATCAAATTCTAGATCTCTTCTTCTAACATTGGCGTAGGACTTTTGTCGACTTTGAGCAATTTTCAACCTTTTCTCTGACAAGTTGAACTTTCTTGATAGCCTCATGTACCAGCTCGAGACCTATAAAAGAAATCTCGCCACCTTCAAACTAGACTATAGGAGATCTACACCTCCTACCATAAAGAGACTCAAATGGAGTCATACCAATGATTGTATGATAGCTATTATTATAAGCAAACTCAATCAAAGACATATGATCATCCCAATTACCCTTGAAGTCAATCACACAAGCTATAAACATATCTTCCAAAGTTTGGATAGTATAATCCACTTGCCAATCAATTAAAGGATGAAAGGCGGTACTAAGCTTTACACAAGTACCAAGTCTTTTTTGGAAGCATTTTCATAATTTAGAAGTAAATTAGGTACCACAATCGGACCGGATAAAACTTAGCATAGTCTTCCACCAAATAACAAGTCTTGATGGGAATGAAATGATCCAACTTCGTCATACATTCTATAATAACCAAAATCGAATCATTTTGTCGCTGAATGTAGGGTAAACCAACAATAAAGTCCATATTTTAATCTTCCCGCTTCCAAGAAGGGATACTAATATCTTGGGACAAACCTCCCTGTGTTTTATGCTCATCTTTCACTTGTTGACAATTAGGACACTTAGCCATAAATTCTTGAATATCCTTCTTCATCTCAATCCACCGATAGATCTCCTGCAAGTCATGTGATATATTGGTTTCTCTTAGGTGAATGGAATACCGAGAACAACTGGCTTCTGATAAGATTTGCTCTCTGAAGTCATCAACATTAGGAACACACAAACGACCTTGCTATCAAAGTACACAATCTCTCCCTTGGGAGAAATCCTTAACGAGCTTTTTAAGTACTGCTTCCTTCTACTCAGCCAAAATCAGATCAATAACTTGCTTGGCTTTCACATCCAACACAGAGGATGATTCTGAACCTCAATGAACAATAACACCACCTTAATAAGAATCAACCAACCAAACACATAATCTGACCAATCTGTGAACATCACGAACTAACACCTTTTATCCTCGTCAACATGAGCAACACTATAAATTGATAGTTGACTAAGATCATCCGCCATCATATTAACCTTACCGGGGTGATAGAAAATACTCATGTCATAATCCTTTAGCAACTCAAGCCACCATCTTTGGCAAAAATTTAGATCTTTTTTGCTTGAACACATATTGCAAACTATTGTGGTTAGTAAAGCCATCAACATTGACACCATATAAGTATTACCTCCAAATGACTAAGAAAAACACAATCGCCGTTAGTTCCAAATCATAGGTAGGATAGTTCTTCTCATGTATTTAAAGTTGCCTTGAAGCACAAGATATAACCTTCCAATTTTCGATATGAAAACACATTAACTCTATCCACGAAGCATCAAAATAAACAACAAACCCATCAGACCCTTATGATAAAGTCAATACTGGAGCAAAGGTAAGTCTATCTTTCAGTTGTTTGAAACTCTTGTCACATGCTTCCAACCATAAAATCTTAACTTTATTTTAGGTCAATGCAGTCGATGGAGAGGCAATCGAAGAAAACCCTTCCCGAAACCTTCTATAATAACCATCGAAACCAAAAAAATTTGAATATATGAAGCGGATAAAGGTCCAGGCCAAACCTTAACCACGTCTCTCTTCTTTAGTTCAACCTTAATATTCTTATCAGAAATACAGTGCCTATGAAAATCCACATATCTCAACAAAAATACGTATTTAATTAACTTCGAAAATAGTTGTTGGTCCTTCAGGACTTGCAGCACAATCCTTAAATGATCGAAATGCTTATCCTCACTCCTTATGTAAATCAAGATGTCAACGATAAACACAATCACAAACATGTCTAGATATTGTCTAAAGACTATTTATCAAGTCCACAAATACGGTCAGAGCATTAGTCGAACAAAATGACATTACCAAAATCTCATAATGCTCATATGGAGTTCGTAAATCCGTCTTTAGAGAGTGGTCTTCCTTCACCCTCAATTGGTGATAACCTGACCGGATCGATCTTAATGAAGTAACTCACTCCTTGGAGTTGGTCAAAAAAAGTATCTATCCTTGGAACAAGATACTTATTCTTAATGTAACCTTGTTCAACTGCTTATAGTCAATACACATGCAAACTGAACCATTTTTCTTATGAAAAAACAAATTCATAGCACCCCATAGAGAGATACTAGTTTGATTAAATCCTTTCCATAATATCTGTCAGGGCCATACTATAGGAAGGAATAGAGATAGGTTACGTATATGGGAGAAGGTCAATACCAAAATCTATATACCTGTTGGGAGGAATACCAGGTAAATCATTGAGAAATATTTCCCGAAAGACATTTACAACAAGGAGTGAATCAAGAGTAGGGTTTCAGAATCTGTATCCCTAGCATGAACAATATGGTATATGCAACCCTTAGAAATAATTTTTCTAGCCTTTAGGCAAGAAACAAACTTACCCATAGGCATATAATATCCCCTTTTCCACTCTAGGATGGGCTCATTTTGAAACTAAAACATGACCACTCAGGTTCTACAATCAACATAAGCATAATAAGAATGGAGCCAATACATACAAAGAATAACATCGAAATCTAACATAAAGCTCTACAGCTCTACTAGATCAACATGAGTCACTCTATGGGATAAAGAGATGAGACAATTTCTAGAGACTCTATTAGCCATAATACATTCACCAATATGGGCAGAGATAGAAAAAGGGTCTAAAAACTGATCCGAAGAAATGCCTAATCTCATAGACACATATGGCATTACAAAAGAAAAAGTAGCACCGGGATCAAGAAAATCATAAACATCAAGTTGAAAGAGTTTTAACATGCTAGTAACAAAATTAGGAGAACCCTCTTGATCATGTCCAATTTAGAGTGCATAGAATCAGTTTTGCTCGAGAACCTAAACCCGAACCACTAGGAAGAGCTTGCCTACCATCCCTTTCCTTATAAATTCCAGATGAACAATCTTTTAAGCAATGGCAATTTTACCACAACAAAAGCAATTATCTGTGTCAATCAAGAATTTTCAAGGATTACTCTTTCCACACATTGGAGGAACCTTGACCGGAAAACCTTTGTCAGAACGTAGAAAGACCATGTCCATCGGACCTTGAATGTGAAGAGTCGCAATGTCCCTCTTTGCCTCCCTTGACCTTTCCTTAAGAATCTCCTCTTAAATTTGTTGAGAATATATCATTATATGGGAAATGTGCATTTCTGTAATAAGCATGGTGGTACGACAATTCCTAGCCGTCATTTCGGAAACTCCCAAAAAAAGAAACTCATCTTCGCCCTAGGATTGGCAACCATACTAAGAGCATATCTAGACAATTGTGTGAACATCATGGAATACTCCTTTAAAATTATATTCCCTGTTAAAAGTTTGATAAATTCAAGTACATTTTCCTCCCTCATCTCAACTGGAAAGTGGCTATTAAGAGAACAAACTTTAAAATTCTCCCAATAAAGAGGACCCATATCAACCTCCCTCAGTTCCTTCCATTGGTTGAATCACACTTGAGCAACAACCTTATGTTGATAAGCTACCAATTCTGACTTTTCCATGCATCACTCCCATGATCATCAAAACCTTGTATAGCTCATCGATGAACTCTTAAGGATCATCCTCAACCATGGAACTATGAAACTCTGAGGGATTCATCCTAGTAAAGCCCCTCGCTCTAGTTGTCGTCGTATCCACATTTGGGTTTATGAGGACCATAACATACCTATTTTCTTGGCCAACACATGAAAAGCAACTGAAACTCTACATCAGTTACTTGTTCAGCCAAATGATCGGTCAAAACTTGAGGAGCTTCTCATTCCATATTATCATTCGTATTCCTTATAACGTTGTAACGCCCCTCAAAATGAAGTAGGATAAAGTAGAGCCTCACATGGGTTTTATGCATTAATAACTTGTTAAAATAATGATGAATAGCCTTTATAGTCAGTGTAAATAGTTTGGAAGTCAAACGTCAAAGATATGTTCAAGACGTTCCAAAACTAGTTGTTTGTGTGCTAGCGTGTTCTAGTGTGTCTTGCATGTTTTTATGTGTTGTTTGGAGTCTAAAATCAGTGGAGGTGACCCTAGTGTCTTCATAAATGTTTTTAGGGTCAAAACGTTCAAATACGACTCCCCGGGGACACCCAAAGGGGGCCCGAGTAGGACCCCAACCCTTAGCCGAGCAAGCTGCCAAGGCAGCTCGAAAATGCTCATGGTGGGAGCATGTCCGCGTTGCGGACTAGCTCCACCAAGGGCCAAAATGTTGGTCGCGTCATGGACGTGTCGTGGATTCTACTGTCTCGGATTTTTATTTCCAGAAACTTGCGGGAACACCTCCGCGTCGCGAACTTGTTTCCCGACGAAATCTGTGAAAATAAAACTCAAGTTTGACTTGTTTAAAAGGTCCAACTAAGTGAGGGGTAGTTTGGGTACTTTGGGGAAGTATTAGAAATGGTTATTCTACCTATTTTAGGGTATTTTAAATGGTTAAAACGCCAAGACCTAGAATTAGACCTCATTATCAATTGAACCTTGCCTCTCAAATAAATTTCTCTCTCTAGAACTCCATGAAGCCATTGATGAAGCTTCAAGCTAGGGGATGGGTTCCTACTGATTTCTCTTCAAATTCCTAAGGAAATTAATCCTAAAGGTATGGGGATTTTATCTTTGATTCTCCTTTCAATCAAAGAGCCAAATCAAAGTGATTTCAATGTTTTTCAAAAACCCTAAAAACCCCAATTTCAATTCTAAGCTTGGATTCTTTCATGAAAGTATTTCCAATGATGATTTATGTTAATATTGATGGTTTTAAGATCAAAAACTTCATGAACCCTTGCATTTCTTGAAATCCTAATTTTTGGGTCTAAAGTGGGTCTATTGATTATGAGCTAATAATGTGATATTAATGTGTAGATTGTTATGGGCTATTGATTTATGTATTGTTCTTTATTGAATTATGAGGAATTGATGGTCAATTGTGTTATATTGGATGTTGGCCTTGAATAGGCAAATGTGACCTAAGGTCTATGATGATGATGAAGTTGTGAATAGATTATTGATTCTAGTATTTTATATATATGTTCTAGATGTTAAAATTGTGTGGTTGATCCCTTTGAAAGTGGGGAGGTGTTTACTTTATAAGCATGTTGTGATCATGGCCTTGTAGGCAAAGTTGGATGGTTGTTGTTTTCAGTAATGTTGATTATGTGAAGGCCATGTGATATGATGTGAATTTTTGTATGGTCAAAGAGCATGAAAGGTGACCTTGTGTAGAGACTTTATGTGTTATGCTTGGTTGTTATCTTCTTTAAATGACTTATAATGAAGGAGAGGTTAGGATAGACTATATTTACCTACTTTCACACCTAGTGAAGAATGAATGAAAGAATGTAAGAATGAATGAAAAGAATGGGAGTTAATGCTAATGAATGGGGTTCCTAGATGAAAGGTTTTCTCGTCTTTGAATCCAAGAGCTTTCTAAATGAATGAAAGATGGGTCTATTGTAAGGATAGTCTCATAATGTACTCCCTTAAATGAATGGGGTTCCTAGATTAAAGGTTTTCTCATCTTTGAATCCAAGAGTTTTCCTAATGAATGAATGAGGGTTAGGATGGGTATTCCTTCGATAGTTGAGATGAGAATACTTAGTAGCAATCCTTAACCCTAAATGAATGAATGTTGGGCTAGGATAGGTACTCCTTCATGAGTTGAGATGAGAGTACTT
>JAJOOR010005810.1:0-64742 GCA_036250505.1 Solanum acaule
CATACCTTATTTTCATGAAGTACAATAGATCACTTATAACCAATGCACTACAACATGAGGGAAACAACTCATACAACTCATCTTTCTTCAAAAACACAAGTTTTTATGGAAATGCGCAAACCTCATTAATTCACATAAACTTGGGAGGAACTGCCTCCTCTACTCTTTAGGAAAGTTTCCACCACATAAGGAGCTAACATTCCATTTCATAAGAACACATTCAAGCATGTTCTAATTCACATCATCAAGTCAAGTATGCCATATTACACACAATGCACAACTTAGGAGAAAAAAAAAATCTCCATTTAAAACACACATCATACAACATAGACCCTCTTATCTACTATATAATCACCAATAAGAGTAGAGACAGAAAAAGTCTCTAACACACATACAGAAGAATATATCAAACCTTATAGCCACATATGGCGTCAAAAAATACAAGGTAGCACTAGGATCAACTAAAGAATAAACATCAAGTTGGAAGACTTTCAACATACCTGTAGCCACAACGAGAGGACCCTATTCTTCACCACGAATATTAAGTGCATAAAATTTGTTTTTCTTCTGGTTCCACTAAGACCGGATGAAGGATTAGGTTGAGTTCTTCACTCATTCTTAGAAACTGAAGTAAGATCCTTTATCTTGTGGTCCATCTTACAACAACCAAAGCAAACATTGGAACAGGCTAGACATTTACCCTTATGCTTCCTTCCACACTTAGCACAAGTAGGCAATGAAGACCCGCTACCATTTTCTGCTTGAGGCTTAGGGGAACCTTGACCGGGAAACTTTTGTCGAAACTTAGAACCACTATGCACATCGGACTTTGAATGTTAGAAGTTACTATCAGCAGTCTTATCCCTCTTTGTCTCCTTAGATTTTTCCTTAATTTTCTCCTCTTCAATTTGTTGAGGATGAACCATGAGACGAGAAATATCCATTTCAATAAAAGCCATAGCGATACGACATTTCCTAACCACCATTTCAGACACACCCAAAATGAACTTGCTCATCTGCTGCCTAGGAGCGGCAACTATTGTAGGAGCATATCAAGATAATTGTGTGAACTTCAAAGAAAGTTCCTTCACACTAATATTTCTTTGACGAATGTTGATGAATTCAAGCACCTTTGCCTCCCTCATCGTAAGAGTAAAGAACCTATCAAGGAAAGAAACTTTAAACTTTTCCAAATCGAGAGGACCCACATCTTGAAGTTTCCTTTCTTTCCATTAGTAGAACCATATTTGAGAAAACCCTTAAGTTGGTAAGAGGCCAACTCCGCCTTTTCCACCGGCGTCACTCCCATAATAATCAACACCTTGCTAACCTCATCAATGAACTCTTGAGGATCTTCCTCAACCTTAGACCCATAAAACTCCGGGGTATTCATTCTAGTGAAGTTTCTCACTCTAGATGTCGTCACACAAACATTTGGGTTCACGGGAACCACAACCTCCCTATTGGCTTGGGCCATCACGACTTGAGCCAACACTTGAAAAGTAGCCCTAAACTCCGCATTAGTTAATTGCTCAGCCAAAGGATCAACCGGAACTTGAGGAGCTTGAGGAGGAGCTTCTTGTTTCACATTCTCCCTCACACACCTTCTAGAATAAGCTCTTCGAGTAGCCATCTATTGTAGAGCATCATTATTATTCTAGTTTTACTTTGTGACTTGGGAGATTAATTTGCAAACCTAGCAATTATTGATTTCCTAAGTTACAAAGTAAAACTAGAATAATAATGTCTAACCCCCAAAAACGAGGTTTACATACCCTATTTATAGAAAACAAGTCCTAAGTTAAAAGGGAAACAAATTAAGGAAAGTTTGTTCAGGCACGCGTCTTCATTCCATGAGACTGACTCACGGACCGTCAATGGATCTACGGTCTGTGAGTCCCTTCCGTCAGCCAGGACTTGGAAAATATTTCAACTTTCAAAAATTAGCTTCTCTGAAGCAAATGACGGAACTGCAGTACGGACCATAGATCAATCTACGGCCCGTCAATCCCGCTTCGTAGCTCCACACTTGGAATCTTCAAAAATCAGGTACTGGAACCCTCGCAATATCAATCTTCGGATCAACAGTACGGTCCGTGGATCAATCTACGGACCGTCAATGGCCACCGTGGTTCCACACTTGGTTAGATTTCCCTGATTTGCCTTCCATGCCTTGCCTGCTGATCTATGGCCATCACCTACGGACAGTCAAAGGACCTACGGTCCTTGGATCACTTCTGTGAAAGGACTTTTTCTGCATTTCTTTCAGCTGTCTCTTTACTTCCTCGCCTGAGCATCTTTCCTGCAAAATATGATAAAAACCAATACAAAAAGGCCCTAGACACACACAACTTGTAAGTGAAATGTATTAGAAATACTGTAAACTAACGGTATATCAACACCCTCAACTTAAATTCGTTGTTTGTCCTCAACCGACGCACTAAGACTCTAAACGACACTTATATAGAAGCAAGCATTTCAAGCACAAGTAATCACATGGCTCTCTACCCCACTCTCTTTGTGGGTACATAATTTGTTCTCTTAGACTCGATAAGCTAATTCCTGTGGATCAAAACATGACAACGATCGACCAACCAACACACAACATATAGTATTTCAATATCACCAAGGTACCAACTCTCCGTCAATGTTCTAAGTTCCCTTACTTCAAACAAAATCCCTTTTCTTTCACACAATGACTTATGAATTTGAGTACAAGGATTCATTCAACACTCACACTCAGAAATAACTTCAAGTATAGTTAGTGCTCAGTACCATAGGCTTGCCCTTATTTTCACTACTTAGACTCTCCAAACTAGACTCTAGGATTACTATAGGACTTTCTTGGCTTGAAACGTAGGCTCAGGGTCAGGTGTGGTACATTTGGGTACTGCTTAGTGACTTTCTACCCTCCATGACAATACACTAGGCTTTCAACCTCTGTTTGCCCTATTTTTGCCATCCTATCGTTTTACCTTCTTTCCTTTAATTATTTTCAACCACGAATGTGACTTTAGACTTTGTCAAGTCACATCCTTTCCTCTCTTTTTCAACATCAAACTCTTTTCATACCCATTTTTCTATCGGTTTCCTCTTTTATAGCCACCTTCAACTTATGGATTTTCCATTGGTTGAGGTACACAATACCCGATGTAGGGTCAGGGCCAGGATTGAGGTTACTTTTATACATTAGCCACCCTCAACTTAGGCTTTTGGCCTAAGTCGAGGTGCACATGTCCAAGGAGGGACCGGGGCTAACATAGTCGATTTTAGGAAGGTGAGTTCGGGGTTTAGGAAGGTGATTTTAATTTTAGTCTCAAAGTATTTGGATCAAAGGGAGCATTTATTTCATTTGGTTGGATCCATCTTTTAGGCAATTTGTGAACCTATCAGAACAATGGCCTATGATCACTTCCTAACCTCTAGGTTGAATTGTCTTAGCAGGACTAACCGGGCAAGTTCTAGTTTTGCACAAAAATTGTTTGAACACTCAACTATTCTCACACACTCTTGGCACATAGTTTCATTATCAGATTATCAGATTACCCAGTTCAAGTTTCAGCTTAAGTCATTCCATCAAGTTGATTCATTATCATGTCATACTTAGAGCCAACACATTCAACTAATCGTAGCCTACAAATTCTATCAATCATAAAATCTGACGGGTATCATTTTTCATAAGCCATCATGCTTCTTTCTTTTTCATGCTTCTACACATACAATCCTAAGACATGCCGGTTCAATAGAATTTAAACAGTCTGTTGGGGGAAAAGAACACAGGCAAGAAAACCCCAAGAGAGGATTTATGAGTTGGGTTAATCAGACTTCACCCTATCACTCACAATCCATTTACCCCACCCCCAACAAAAATAGATGAGATTGTCCCTAATGTATACAAAAAAAGTAAAAGAAAATGGAATGGGTGAAGCAAACCTGTGGCGTATAGCGCCGGCGAATCATCAACAAGCGGGTGGGTCCGATTTCCTGGAGCCCGCTGGAACAATAGTTGGGTCACCCTCAGTAGTGCCAACATCATCCATCATAGCACCTTCAGTAGTGCTCTCTATCACTCTCACCGCACCATCAATGGTGCTCACAACATCCGTCAAAACAGGCGGGACCTCTACAACTGGGGCAGAGCTCGATGCCCCTGCTACACTCTCACTCACCCTCCGCTAGCGCAACTCTTCATCTAAAATCGAAGACTTCCTAGCTGCCTTCTCCTGCATTCGCTGTCTCTTTTGGGCTTTTTTGTCCTTAGTGCGACTAGAACGATGCCTCGTACCTTTAGTACGTGTAGGTTCAGGCTCCTCCTCGGCGGTCCCAGTGAATAAAGCATCCATTACCATGTTATCAGCCAACGTAGTGGGTGCAGCCTGAGGCTTAACTGTTAGGGTAGCAAGAATGTCATCAACGTCGACCCGGAGACTAGCTAACTTGGACTGAAAAAGAAGATAGATCTATGGTCGGGGCCGGTCGCTCAAGGACTCTCAGTTCAAAGGCATTAAGAAGCTTATTAAAGGCCTGGACCTTCCGGTCCATCATGCCCTCCATCCTTCCCTCGATTCTGGCCTCGAACTCTGCTATCAACTTTTGCATCCAAGGCTAGATGTGATGTAGCAGTGTGGCCATCTGAGCCTCTAATTTATGTACTCTGGCCAACGGGACAACAATAGCCCCGAACTGTGGTGTGGACCGGGATGAGCTAGGAGCCATACTAGCTGCCTGATAAAAGGAGGTCAGGACAGTATCGGTTTGATCTAGTATACTAGGGTCACCGCCCTGTGCCTGCCCCACTGTGTCTGCAAGATTAGCACCTAAGGGAGGTACCTCAACCTGGGGCTCTCTGCGAGGTGCCGCCACATTTGCCTCATCTCGAATGAGGCCTATATCCAATGTCCCTGTAGGGTGGATTAACCTGTCACAATGCCAAATCGGCACTCCAGAGTCCCTACACAATTGAAAAATCAAACATGCAAAGGGGTAAGTAGTGGAGGTATTGAATGCCCTCTCATGAATCTCTGCCAGCAGCATGCGAGCAAAGTCAATCTCCATTCCTGCTACAAATGTTGCAACCATAACCGCTCTGTCCCATGTGAGTTGGTTGTCAGCTTTTGTAGGCAGCACCCTATTACGCACCAACAACCAGAAAAACTTAGCCACAAAATTTAATGTGGCCTTTCGAATACCCAACCGTGGAGTGGCGACTCATTCCACATGCTCGCCATCTGCAGCAATGTACCTAGCCAACCATAGTATAACAGCCTCTTGCTGCTCAGCATTCCTCTAGAAAGTCCCACTCTGCACGATGTCCCATCTGTAATCAAACTCCGCTTTGTTTAGAGACCAAGAGTGACCCGTGGTAGGACCATAGAGAAAACGGCTGATGGTGGCAGGTGATATGTCCACCGGACAACCTCGGACCATAGTGGAAGTGATAGGATTTTGGGCTAGGGGATTTGACTGCTTGGAAATCGAACCACGGAGAGTGGCAGCATAAGAGGCGTAGAATTCCTGCACAATCTCCTCGCTATACATCCCTGGGTCTCGAGCCATCCAGTCACACTTGTGAAGGTTAAACAACTGATGGATTTCCGGGACAGTTTGCAAGCTCCCCGTGAAGACTCTGCGCTCCTCTGTAATAAGTCGGGCCATCTTCTGTTTGTCATGTATCATCTTGGCATCCCGATAAATTTGTCATTGGCCCTCTACACACCATCTATTTAGCTCGCCAGCTATTATAGTAGGATCATCATTCCGTGGTGCAGGTACGGACTCCGAGCTAGTAACCTCATCAGACGAGGCTGCTTGATTATTCTCACTGGACCCTGTGGGTGATTTAGCACTGGACCCTGCAGAATGGGCAGATTTGGACCCTGAAGCATGGCTAAACTCAAAGCCCGAAGCCTGGCCAGACTCAGAGCCAGACGTGGACCCCTCAGTTGCACTGGAAGCAGCCCCAGTTGGTGACCCGTTTAGTGTGTGCTCCTCATCAGTCTGGGAGACAGTGACTACGTCGGGAACCACCTTCTGGGGTTGCCTCTGCTGGCTCGGGGTGCATTGGGAGAAGTCCTTTTGTTGGGAGGAACGTATGCTAGATCATTTTCCTTGTCCGTGTCCTCATCGATTAACCTGAAGCTAGAGGCAACAGATTTTGACTTGCCCTGATTTGAGTAGGTGACTAGCTTCTTGGGTGCCATCGTACCTGTGTAAGCGATATTAGTGCCAAAACTAACCATAAACACATTAAAAAAAAATTAGAACTATAAACGAATAGTAGCAAAGTCCCATGAAAATTTCAGACAGAGGCTACAGTGGTCATCCACGGAGGAGACCTATGGTCCGTAGACTGATCTACGGTCCGTGTAACCCTTCCATGGATCAGAGGACCAACACTATTGGGTGCAGATGGAACCCACGGATGTGCAGAACGGTTCGTACATTGATCTACGGACCGTAATCCACATCCGTGGTTTCACACTTGGTGAAATTTTCAAATGCATCCAATCCACGAATTTAGTCCACGGTCCATAGACGAGGTATCGTGGATGTGAGCTGTGCCAGGTTTCAACCAATTATTTTTTGTTTTCAAGTTCACATCTTAGACCATTTTCAACAATATCCTAGTCTAACTATGTATTTCAACAATGAATCATGCTAGTTTGTCATTCTCAGGATTCCGATTATTCATTTTGACTAAGTATTTAAGACAAAATTTGGAACCCTAAGTTGAAACTTACATTTAGACTTATAATCACATACAATAAGGCAACACAATCACTATCTATCGTTCCAAGGGTATTGTAACTTCCAATTTTATCATGCAATTGTATCTACCAATTACCGAAGGTGACGGCTCGACTCCCGACTTTCTATATTTAATCTATGAATCGAAATTCAAAGTGAGGGGAAAGTCTATTACCTTACAAGCAACGAGGAGTGGGGTGATTACGTGACGACACTAGGTTTTGCAAGACCAAAGAATTACCTCTTGGTTACTAACCCAAACACCAGACCTTGTGGTAATTTTTGTAGAGGAAAGGGAGTTTAGGGGTTTGAAGAAAAAGGAAGGGAAGATTAATTTGGGGAGTGATGGGGTGATTATTGAGTGATTTAAGGAGTTTGGGAGGTTATGAAACGGTTTTGGGATTAAATGGAGGGAAGTGGAATGATTTAAAAATTGGGGGTCTTTAAATAGGGGGTCCGGATCGGGTCAGGAAGCCTTAGGGTTTGGACCCACGAGACCCCGTCTACGGTCCATGGGTCAATTGACGGTCCGTAGATTGAGACCGTCGATGACGTTATACTTGAAATTTTTCAGAACATACCTGGGATCTACGGACACCATTTATGGTCCATGGATTGAACCACGGACGGTCAATGGGGCCCATAGACCTCTGCACCAGATCTTTTTCTGCAGATTTCTCATTTCGACCCTGCACATGTAGCAACCATTACGCTATTCTTTTTACATTTTCTGGACACTTTTTAGACACGGACCCTATGCTAAGTCTAGCCAACACTAACAAAAAACTAAAACTTATACACCTATCTAAATTAATATAGAGAAACAACTAAAACATAGAACTACTAGATGGAAACAAGAACATATCGTTGGCTAGATTGTATATCTTGGGTTTCCTCCCAAGCAGCGCTTGATTTAACGTCGCGGCACAACGCCGGCCTCTTGAATACTCAGACTTCATCAAGATGGTAGGCCTCGATCACTTCTTGCACACTCTCAGCATTTCCCAGATAGATCTTGATCCTCTACCCATTTACCATGAACCTTGTTCCTTCCCTATTCTCAAGCTCAATCTCTCCATGGAGGAGCACTTTTGTGAGTAAAAATGGCCCAGTCCATTTGGACTTTAGTTTGCCTGGAAACAAACGCAACCTAGAGTTGAATAGAAGCACAAGATCACCAACCACAAATTCTTGCTTTTCAATTCTTTGATCATGGTACCTCTTCATCTTCTCTTTGTACAAGGCTGAACTTTCATAAGGTTTTAGGCGAAACTCATCAAGAATATTCAAGTCATTCATTCTCTGATTATATGCGGCGCCCCAATCTAAATTTATTTTCTTCATTGCCCACATTGCCTTGTGCTCTAGCTCTACTGGTAAATGACAAGACTTCCCATACACAAGTTGGTAAGGAGACATACCTATGGGAGTCTTGTAGGCAGTGCGATAGGCCCATAGAGCATCATCAAGCTTCCTTGACCAATCCGTTCTGTTAGCATGCACAGTCTTCGCCAAAATTTGTTTAATCTCTCTGTTGGACACTTCAACTTGCGCACTAGTCTGCGGGTGGTACGGAGTGGCCACATTGTGGCGGACACCATATTTCTCAAGTAGTTCCTTGAACAATTTATTACAAAAGTGGGAACCTCCATCACTGATTATTGCCCTTGGTGTACCAAATCTGGAGAAAATATTTTTTTTCAAAAATGCGGTGACACTTTTACCTTCATCGTTGGGGAGCACAACTGCTTCCACCCACTTTGATACATAATCAGCCACAACAAGAATATATTTCAGCCCATGTGAACTTACAAATGGACCCATAAAATTAATGCCCCATACATCAAACAACTCTATTACCAATATGGGATTCATAGGAAGCTCTTGCCTCTTTGAAATCCCTCTTTCTCTTTGGTAACGATCACACGACTTTGCGAAATCATGAGCAACTTGGTGGATAGTAGGCCAGTAGTACCCACACTGCAAAATCTTATGTGCAGTCTGAATACCACTATGATGCCCACCCACAGGCGACGAATGGCATGCTTCAAGTACACTCAACATCTCAACCTCGGACACACATCGACGAATAATCCCATCTGCACAACTATGATACAAGTAAGGCTCATCCCAAAAGAATTTCTTCACGTCATGCATAAACTTCTTCTTTTGGTGAAAAGACAAATCAAGGAATCAGATCATGAGAAGCAGCCAAAACCTGCTCATCTGGAAAAGTATCATTAATTTCATCCCCATCACCAAGCTTTAGCATAGCTTCTTCCTCTAATCTGGACAAGTGATCGTCAATTTAATTTTCGGTCCCCTTTCTATCTTTTACCACAAAATCAAACTCTTGCAGCAAGAAAACCCAATCAACCTCGGTTTTGCATCCTTCTTCGCCATCAGATACCTCAATGCAGAATGGTCAGTATGCACTATGACATTAGTACCAAGCAAATAGGATCGAAATTCTTTGAATGCGAAAACCACCGCAAAAAGCTCTTGTTCATTCACAGTATAATTCTTCTGGGCTACATTTAGAGCTTTGCTAGCATAGTAAATAGGATGGAGTATTTTCTCTTCCCTCTGTCCCAATACCACACCAAGCGCCACTCCACTTGCATCACAAATTACCTCAAACAGTTGTCCCCATTCTGGTGAGATAATGATACGTGATGTAATCAACTTCTTCTTCAACTCTCTAAATGCTCTCATACAGGCATCATCAAAATCAAACTTAGACTCTTTTTCGAGCAGTTTGCACAAAGGATGTGCAATTTTAGAGAAGTCCTTCATGAACCTCCTATAGAAACCTACATGCCCAAGAAAACTTCTAACACCTTTTACAGAGATAGTTGGAGGAAACTTTCTATTACCTCAACTTTTGCTCGATCAACCTCGATACCTTTCTTAGAAATCCGATGGCCTAACACGATTCCTTCTTTCACCATAAAGTGGCACTTCTCCCAATTTAGCACTAGATTGCAGTCTTCACACCTTTTCAGCACCTCGGCCAAATGATCTAGACAACGGTCAAAAGAGTCACCTAGCACAGAGAAGTCATCTATGAACACTTCAATAGTGTCCTCCACCATATCAGAGAATATTGACATCATACACCGCTGGAATGTCGCTGGAGCATTACACAAACCAAATGGCATCCTTTTGAAGGCGACAGTCCCATAAGGACAAGTGAAGGTGGTCTTCTCTTGGTCCTCTAGAGCTATAGAAATCTGATTGTAGCCCGAATAACCATCAAGAAAACAATACCAACCTTTACCAGCAAGTCTATCCAACATCTGATCCATGAATGGCATGGGGAAATGGTTTTTTTCTGTCGAAGCATTTAACTTCCTATAGTCCATGCAGACTCTCCATCCAGTCACGGGCCGCATCAGAACAAGCTCATTTCTTTCATTAGGAACCACAGTGATCCCACCTTTCTTGGCACACATTGAACAGGACACACCCAGTTACATTGAACAGGACACACCCAACTACTCCGGCATCCAACCACTTGATGATCTCCTTTTTAACTACCTCTTGCATCGGTGGATTTAGTCTTCTTTGGTGCTTGATACTAGGCTTGTGATCTATCATGAGTTGGATTTTGTGAGAACAAATACCGAGAGGGATCCCAATAATATCCGCAATAGTCCACCCAATAGCTCGCTTAAATCTGTTTAACACAGTCACTAAGCACTCTACTTGTCTTGCATTTAAATCTGCCGCAATGATGACTGGCAAAGTATTATCTCTACCCAAAAATACATACATAAAATGCGGTGGTAGAGCCTTAAGCTCCATTTTCGGTACCTCCACAATAGATGTTCTCGTGGGTGGGGACTCATGATTCTTCATGTCTAGCTCATACTTCTTTGGTTTTGACCGATATTTGCATCTATCTAGTGCATCTACCAACTCATCGTACTCTTCAATACCATCACCCTCGAAGTTCATCATAACTGCTGTTAGTGCAGAAACACCTAGTCGCTCTTTAATTTGCACTTATGTTCCACTCTCAACTCTGTAGGTTATAGCAGATACTGTTTGGAGTTCACCACTCTACTTCATGGATCTACTAATATTAAAAGTTGCTTCTTCATTGTTCAGTCTGAACTTCATATGCCCCTTCTCCATAGCAACCAATGCACGCCCTGTGGCAAGGAATGGTCTCCCAAGGATGATGGGAACCTCAAAATCGACCTCATAGTCAAAATCACAAAATCCGCCGAAAAAATGAAAGACTCCACTTTCACTAGCACATCATGGATTACACCAATGGGCCTCTTCACAGTTCGATCAGCCATCAGTAACCGCATAGTAGTGGGCTTTGCGTCCCCTAGACCCAACTTCTTGTAAATAGACACTGTCATGAGGTTGATGCTAGCACCAAGGTCACACAATGCCTTAGCAAAGTGTAACAGCCCGATAGTACATGGAATCGTGAAGGCACCAGGATCCTCCTTCTTTTGTACAACAGACCTTGTAGCAATAGCGCTACAATGTTGCATTCTATCCTCATCTTCAAAACTTACAGACCTCTTCTTTGTCACCATATCTTTCATAAACATTGCATACCCAGGCATTTGCTCTAAAGTTTTTATCAATGGGACGTTGACGAAAAGTTGCTTCAACATAGTAATAAACCTGCGATATTTACCATCTTCAGTCTTATTCACTAACCTTTGTGGAAATGGTGGTGGAGGTCTAGGTATGGGTACCACTTTCTGAGATATCTCTGCTTCTTTCTCTGTCGCATTCTCAGATTCTTCTCTAGCCTCTATCACATCATCTTCTTTTCTAATCTCAACTTCCACCACAGACGGCCTAGCTGAATCTATGGTATGCTTACCCCCTGTCTGATCATTCATCGCATAAGCATCCTATCCATATTAACACTCTTCATCTGGTGGTGGCATTCTAGTCAAGTAATTCACAACATTTACATTCTCTGCACCTCCACTCACATGCTTCAATACCAACCCCAACTCGGTCCTCATCTGAGCCATCTTCTCAAGAATCTCATCCGTAGACTGGGTGTTTATATTCTGAATAGCAAATCTGTTTCTCCCAGTATCTGACCTCCTAGTGCTCTATGCTTTATTATTGCGAGATATCTTCTCCAGTTTTTCAGAAATCTATGTATATGTGCAGTCTCCATATGAACCTCCTGCAATAGTATCAAGCACTGCTTTATTGTTGTCATCCTGACCTCAATAGAAATATTCCTTCAGCGACTCATCATCAATACGGTGATTTGGGACACCTCTTACCAAGGCAGTGAATCTGTCCCAAAAGTTACTCACAAACTCTCTAGGTAATGCTACAAAATTGTTGAACCTATCTTTGTGATTTAACTTCTTGGACACTGGATAGTACCTTGCTCGGAACACATCCTTCAATTGGTCCCATGTAAAGATTGAGTTATAAGGACGCTCAGTGAACCATACTGCAGCATCGCCTGTCAGTGATAGAAGGAACACTCGTAATCCGATGACATGCATATCCAAGTCTGGTCTACCTAGATAATTTTTGCAAACCACCCTTAGCTTGGCTAAGTGAGAATGTGGGTCATCTAATGGCAATCCTGAGAATAAGCCCCTTGCTGTAAGCATCTTCATCAAGCTACTAGTCACCACAAATGTGTGCCCTGGAGGTAGAGAAGGTAGGACAATAGGTCCATCTGAGTTTTCTATAATATCGTTGCCACGATAGTTGTCATGTTGTCGTGGGCCTAGTGGATCTTCCACCCTTAATGCATCTCCCAATTGATTGTCAGTTGGAATCTGATTGTCCCTACCAACTACCCTCAGTTGTTGTAACTCAACTGCATCACCTAGATTTCCTCCGATAGGATTAACTGGATCTCCTAGATTGTTCATTCTTCGCAAAGTGCAGTTAAACTCTGGATCGCTAGGAGTAAGTTGTTCACCCTGGCTCCGTGTACTTGGCATACACTAGAGTAAGAACCTGAGAGAGACAAAAACAAAGAGAAAAAGTAAAATTAGGAAATATTTGACTAACGTTCAATAATTTAGTTAAAATTAATCTAAAAGCCAAATTTCTCCGGCAACGGCGCCAAAATTTGATACGCTCAAATTACACCTCCCTAAGAAGCATAAGCGATCGTTATCAAGTAAAGAACCCAACTTGTAGGTTGGGGTCGATCCCACGAGGAAAATGGTTTAGACCTTACTTTAACCAACAATTATATTCAATTAGTCAAATTACTTCCAGAAACAAGAAATTAAATGGGGGGTTTTGTGAAACAAATTGTAAGAATTCAATAAGTAATCAACAAACAAAAGTCAATTTTTTGTTGTTATCAAGATGAGATAATTAACTAGGGTATACGTGTTCTCCACAAGCTCATAACGCAGTAATCCTAGTAATAACAATCCTTTCCTAGTATATCAGATGCAAAGTGGTAAGTTATATATCTCTAAATCCTTGGTCCGACATCTAGAAAATTTCACTCCGCACCTTGGTTCGGCTACATGTGTATAATTTACTAACCGTTACCTATACCTCATATTAGCCATCATAATCGATGTTTGGCGTAGTTCTTACTTCGCACCAATCGACACTAGACTATTAGATAGTATCACACTAAATCTATGTTGATAATTCTTTTCTTCTTAATTACCTCCTTGGTCCGGCAAGTAGTAACAAGGCGAGTTCTAACGTTGGCCACCGTTAAAAAGACTTCTAAACGAAAGAATTATCAATGCATGCAAAATACTAGTCACGAATTGCTTATTTACTGTTCATACTTTGTTAATTGCTCATGGTTCCCACAACCCTAGTTGTGGATTTAGTTACCCATATTAGCACGAACACAATTCATAGGTTTAGACGAAGAAATCATGAACTTACATAAGGAGAATAATAAACCCAGAACTTCAATTTGTATTGCAAAACCAAAATCTTCAAAATGAACTTAGAAAATCAATAATTGCTAGGTTTGCAAATTATTCTCCCAAGTCACCAAATAAAATTAGAATAATAATGTCTAACCCCAAAAAACGAGGTTTACATACCCTATTTATAGAAAACAAGTCCTAAGTTAAAAGGGAAACAAATTAAGGAAAGTTTGTTCAGGCACGCGTCTTCATTCCACGAGACTGACTCACAGACCGTCAATGGATCTACGGTCGGTGAGTCCCTTTCGTCAGCCAGGACATGGAAAATATTTCAGCTTCAAAAACTTAGCTTCTCTGAAGCAAACGACGGAACTGCAGCAAGGACCGTTGATCGATCTACGGTCCGTCAATCCCCCTCCGTAGCTTCACACTTGGAATCTTCAAAAATCAGGTACTGAACCCTAGTAGTATCAATCTACGGATCAACAGTACGGTCCGTGGATCAATCTACAGACCGTCAATGGCCACCGTGGTTCCACACTTGGTCAGATTTCCCTTATTTACCTTCCATGCCTTGCCTGCTATTCTACGGCCATCACCTACGGATCGTCGAAGGACCTACGGTCCGTGGATCACTTCCGTGAAAGCACTTTTTCTGCATTTCTTTCAGCTGTCTCTTTACTTCCGCGCCTGAACATCTTTCCTGCAAAATATGATAAAAATACATAAAAACCAATACAAAAAAGCCCTAGAGACACAACTTTTAAATGAAATGTATTAGAAATACCGTAAACTCACGGTATATCAGCATCATATAAGGATTAGGAGAGACCTTATAGATTTAAACTCTAACGCACGACTTTAGAGTAATGAAAGAAGTGGAGTTTCGTAAACATCTTATATTATCTTATTTATAAGGTAGCGTGCTTCACACACATGAAAACAACTCTACTCGGTGTGGCTTATGAAATTTCCTAGGACCTTCTAAACCTTGTGCTCTAATAACCACATTTGTCATGACCCAAGGTAGACCCTAGGCATAACATGACGTACAAGACCCTAATAGGCCTCATACAAGCCACTTAGCTTTCATCATACAAGAAATAGAATAAAGAGATTTTAGACAGTTGTAATGTATCAAAGTTTTATATAGAAAAGCAGAAATATAAACACAGTCTCAAAGCTATCTAGTATATAAGAATGAGTCTGGACGTAGCCCGTACATCATGTTCTAAAATTGAAAGTTAGAAAAGTCTGAAAATAATAAAGGTCAGGTCCTCGAAGGATGTGGACTTACCCAAATCTAGAAATCTCCTTAACGAACTCTAGCCAAAAAACTAATAACCCTGATTTTCAGACTCTATATTTGGGGAAATATATGTAAGAATATATGTTAGTACAATATATGGACCAAGTATGATAGCCTTGCATAAAAACATATAAAAGTCATGCTAAAAAGGGACATTTTCATGAGTATGCAATGATCAAGCTAAAACATGAATCTTGAATGTTAGAAAATAGAAGTCGTAAAACATAATCAATACAAGTGCACAACATCTTAAACAGTTATTAGATACTTCCTTGAAGTAACCTTGTTCATTTTAACTTGGTTATAGGAAGTAGCCTTAACCGACATATAAGACCATGTGAGCTATAAACATGGAATCTGGTATCTCCCACACCGAAAAGGATTGTCTTACCTGCCAAGGTAAGGGCCATTAACTTCTAGCTTATGTGGATCCACTAACTAATTGATTAAAGTTTCAAGGACACTTCATCCAATTCTATATGTCAACCATTGTTAGTCCGTATAATAACCCAACTAAATGAGTTGGGATCGAATCCCACAGGGAGTGGTACGTGTTTAAGATTCAAGAGCAAAGTACGAACATGTTCAAATCAGCCATAGGAATAGCCATTTACGAATAAAAACATAATTAAAATTAGGGGGTGACACGAATGTCAAATAACAGGGTTTTTTATTGTAATTATCAACTACAGCAGCAACAAATAATATGAAACAACAAATATTGAGACGGGTTCTTCGAATGTGATTTGATTATAGGCTAATGTAAACAAATGGGTAATTGCAATTATTAGAAAATAGTTGTACATCAGTGATTAAGCTAGACAATACATGATGTAAACTTTCTCTCGAACAATTTAACCCGAATCAAGTTGGTTTCTCTCGAACACCAACAAACAAGTAAAATAAGAACAGCCTACGCCTTCGTCCATTCACTCTCTCGAGTTGAATGTATGGAAAATGGTTTAGGATTTGCTCTCTCGAGTTGAACCCATGACAACCCAATACCCACAGACCATCAATTAATAATCTTGGTTTTAAAACCTCTATCTCGAGCAAGCCAAAAGCAGGAGGTAGATCTACATTTGAAACTACAATTTTGTAAATTAAACCATAATTACTAATTTAAATCACTTCTAAATAGCATTTAAACTAACAATTAGCAATACCCAAAAGCTAAATCAGTCCATGATCATATAATCACACCCCAAGAATTCGGGTTTTACCTAGACATCATAAAAAGATAAAAATAGTTACCAAATTGTGTTTTCATAAACTGGGTAAGACTAATTTCATCTTTACAAAGGTCCAAATTGAAAAATCTCAAAGACCCACTTCCAATTTCTCAAAACTGGAAAACTGCAATTCTTCAAAGCTAACGAAAACTTGTCTCAATACTCAGAGTTCCAAAACTAATGATTCAAAGATTGATTGAAAGATATGATCAAAAGATTTAGAAAAGAGATTTAAAACTAAATGTTCAAAAGCATACTTATAGTCACCAAAAATAGGCTAGAAACGGCCATTGGGCGTAGTAAATCGGGCTCGCCAACCAGCTCGGTGATCTGCCATTTGGTCAGTTCCATCGCGTTTTTTCTTTGGCCTTCAACATCCTTAAGTTCTGTAGCATTGGGCGATCAAACACTGCATCGCATAACCACTCGATGACATGCCGACTGTTTCTTTCTCTCACCAACTTGATTTTCTCCTTCAGGGCTTGGCACCCTAGAACTTTAAGCGGTCAAGATGCCATTCGGTGACTCGCCAAAGGGACTCGACGATCACCAGGCTTTCATTTCTTCATTCTTTCAGCTCACTTTGTTCCTATTTGCAAGTAAATGTCCATGCTTTCTTCCTCAATATATATACCTGGAAATCAAGGATTTTACATCAGTTATTGGCACAAAATAAGCATTTGAGGACACTAAATATATCCAAATAAAGCCCTAAATAAGACCAAATCTCAAACTCATCAACAGCCCCAACTTAAACTTATGCTTGCCCTCAAGGAAAACTCAAGTACAACTGTTCAAAAAGGATGCCTCAAACAGTGCTACACAAGACCTAATCATGCATGCACACAACAAGACTCAACTTACTCATGCAATGATCAATTGTGCACTCAAAGTGTCAAGTTGTTACTCACCATTACTAAAGAATTTCAAGCTCACAATACTTGCTTCAAATGCAAGTTCAAGCTCAACAAAGGTACTCAAATACCCTCACAGAAAAAATGATTCCATATTCACACAAAATTGCTCAACACTTAATAGTTTCGGAATCACAAACAACCCTAACACTAACAAAGATGAACACATGCATGACTTCACCTATAGGTTTGCTCTTATTTTCCAACCAACACTTGATTCAACTCACTCAAGATCAAAAAGGCCTTTTCAAGGCTTGTAACGCGGTTAAGTGTAAAGGTATGGTCAGTTAGGCTCAGTGGCTGTTATCCTCATGAAATGTGGTATGAACAACATTTTCTTTCATTTTCCTCATCATTCTCATTTATGCTCAAAAGCCATCCCATTATTCACTTTCCACAGAATACCGGACACCCCGCTTCTTTTGCACTTTCACTACTTTATTTCAAACTTTTTCAATCTTTTGTTTTTTTGTATGAATAGGTTCCATCTTAATCAAAACCTTGGGTCAAAGGGGACTTCATTGTATTTCTTCATTTACCTTCTCTTTTCACCACACCCCCAACTTAGGCTTTTGGCCTATGTTGGTTATTCAAACAAACCACATTCCATGAGGATTAAGGGTGAAGGGATAAAGAAAGGTCACAATATCATCAAGTTTCTTCCAAGGAAAGGCTAAGGCTCAAAAGGTGTTCAATCGAAGTTCACACATTCACAAGGTAGGCCACAAAAGAGGTATAATGTCGAATTTTTTCACTCTTTAAAATTGTTTCATAAGATCATTTCAAGAGCTTGCATCACTTAGTCAATCGGATCAACGGGGCAAATTCTAGGTGTCATCACACATGGTTCATAATAAGCTCATCACAAAAGGCATTGACAACAATGTCAAACAAGACTCCACACTTTTGCTAGTGTGCAATGTTCATCACAAGACACTCAATTTGATAACCAACTAGTCACAACGAGATGCAAAAAGTTCACATATTGCCTATGCAACTTCATTTGGCCTCATCGTAGCCTCACATTCATGTTTGTTCGATTATAAGCACTATTCAACTCATCGATATTGATCAAGACCGTTACTTAAATTTTGACAAGAACAGCCACATTCAAACACAATCAAGAGATGGCACAATTTTTTCAAAAAAGGTCAAAAACCATGGTGAAAAACCATTTACAATTAAAACAAGGAGCCACAAGCTCAAATATCCACAAACACAGTGCCAAAACAAACAAAACCCAATATATATAGAGAGTGTCATCAATACAAGAGGTAGGTATGGAAATACCTCACCCCACCACAAAGAAAAAACAATTTGTCCTCCAATGCAATAAAAACATCCAAAAATCAATAAAAGTGACAGAGAGAGGTAAAGAAAAGTCCAATCTACACAGTCTCTCCATCTTTCCAGGCATCACAGCCCACTGCAACACTCTAACCTTAGGCATCAGTACCCGGAGTTACATCAACAATACCAAATCTACTAGGGTCTGCCATTGGACGTCTCTGTCAGCGTTGTCTGGATCACCGACTGTACAATTGTCTCCTCTAGATCTGGCAGGTCTCCATATATGCTCTCCTACCTCACCTCTATATGCTCCTCATCGATCTCTGCTTCCAACTCATCAGCTGCTATGCCTTCCCTATGTACGTCTCCGGTGGTGGCCGAAGGAATCCCAGAAGTCTCTGGGCATCTACATCATCTGTTACCTCCAATAGAGAAGTGAAGTCTGTAGACTTGAGATATTCTACATCCTTCCTCAGAAGTGCCACTTCGGCTTACATAGTCGTAACCTCAGAAGAATCCCCGTGTCAATGCTTACAAGCCACAACTCTCGCAGTCAAATCATCAACATAAGTCTGGATGGGGGTCAGTGCAGCAAGGATGGCACTCTCAATCATCCATGGGACTGCAGGCTCTAATCGGGTAGCCCGCACATCAGTAAAATGGGCTGGGTGCCCCATTTTCAGGATCATAGCCTGAGTAATCCTAGCGCTTGGCTATAATAGAAGTACTATGAGCCTCGGAGGAAGAAGTGGGAGCAGATGTGCCTCAAGGCCCGGAGGCTGTAATAGGCAAATATGCCTCTGCAGGTATAGAGTCAATGTTAACCTCCGGATCTGCTCTCCTCTTGTCGGCTCTTCTCGAGTGTACTCAGCCTCTATACATCGAATGTCTATGGAAGATGAAGGAGTGAGTTCAATATCTGTCATCACATCCCGAGGAACTCCAGCACACCGGAACAACTTTGTGATTAGCACCAAGAATGGAAGAAAGTTCTAGCTCTACTTGGCCCTTATGGCCATCTCCTGCTCTATGAGGAGTCCAGGTTAATGCTCTTCCTGGATATGATCGACCCACGGCAGGCCTCCTTAGGGTGACGGATGATAGACTCATTTTGGGTCGGCATGATGGTGCTGCTGATAAAGCCAAACTAGAACTGAGCAACAATGTTCAAGTCCTTCTTTTTGATGTGGATCCCTACCTCGATCCACCTCGGGGTGGTATCAAAAATAAACGGTGCAAGCCAGCCCTTTAAATCATCCAGGGATTGAGTAGTATGAAAGCCTCATATGCTAGCATAGCACCTAGAGCCCTATCAAGTATAGTATTAATTTAATCACTACTGCACCCGACTTCCTTCCACCGGACCATGACCGACTTCATCGGTCTGAAGGCACTAGCCATCTTCTTCCCCTTGGGCATGAGCTCTCCGTATGCTATATAAAACTCCTGGACTGATGTAGGAATTTAGTGGCCTCAGGGCCTGGTGAACTTCTCGAACTAGTGGAAATAGAGGTTGTCCCTCATTGTGGAGTATTTACCATCTAGGCCCTCTTTAGAAAGTAGCTTCTCTTCAAGAATATTTCGCAACCCATCGGCTTTTAAACTGTTGGGTAGCCTGGGAGGAGAGACCACTGGTGGCACTGGAACCACAGGAGGTACTAGAGCTGGTATTGTATCTACTGGAAAGGAGGTTACTGGGACTCTAGGTAAGTTAGGACAAGATCTAGCACGGATATTCGCTCTCCGAGACTGTATTGGCTGCTCATCCTACGGCTAAGTTAATACAGCTTGGGAGTTAAAACTTTCTCCCTCACTGCCGGAGTTGTGCTCCGAAACCTCAGGTGTTGGCCTCTTGCCTTTGCCCTTGCCTCTCTTAGGAGGTTAAAAGGGAGGATTGGCTCTCCCTTCATTTATCATGATGCACTGTGCTCTTTTACGGGGTGGCATGTCAAGGCTTGTTCAAGCCATATCTGCAAAAAACATCAAAAAGAGTTAGGAATAGTTCAAGAAAAGTTGCCAAAAATAGTTGTAGACAGACTCGCCGAATCGATCAGTTAGTTGCCCAATCATTTTGGCGAGCCAGATCGGACTCGCCGAAAGGATTAGCTCAGAAATTCCCAGGAAATTTTGTATGTCGGCGATGGGAGGGGTCTTAGGGCGAATTGCCGACAGCATTTGGTGAGCAAGAACTAGACTGCTGAAAGTTACAATGCAGTTTAGCGGTTAGGGGAGTAGAAAGGTGATGAGACCACAAATTGGACTCATTTAGGTCTTTATTTTAATAGAAATAGTGTCCTTGAATGGTTGTTTTATCTCAATAACAGATTAAAATGCTGAAGTTTCAGGTATTTGAAGTTTTAGTGGAAGCATAGACACTTAGGCGCAAAATGGAGCAAATAGGGCTGAAAAGAACAAGAAATGGAATCATGCGGATCACCGAGTTCAACTTGGTGAGTCGTCGAAACGACATGAAACGCTCTTCGTTCCAGTACGCGAAGCCTTGAAGGAAGTGGAACAAAAGGCGAGGAAAGGAGCAGTCGACGAGTCACCGATTAGTTCTGCGAAGCAATACTGTCCCGCCCAATGATCCAGAATGCGATGATGCTAAGGCAAGACACTGAAGGCGATGAGCTGACCAAAAGGCAGATAACCGAGTTCATCGACGATCTCGACTAATATCACCGAACAATCCTCTGTAGTAAAATCTGTGAAAACTATAAATACTAGTTAGAATTTTAGTCTTAGTGTGGAACAATTATTATTATTGTTTCACATTAGAGCATACTTTAGCTGATATTTTTCTCTCAAGTTTGGAGAGGGTTTTGTGGAGACTTGATGAAATGAGTTCTTTTTCCCCAAGTTGGAAGTTGGTCTTCTCTATTCATTTTCCTTTGCTTAATTTAAGGTTTAATTTCTTATACCCAGTTGATTTCATTATCATGTTAGGTATAATTTCTTATTTCTTGATGAGTGGCTAAAAACCCCATTCTTGGGGTGTGATTTAGCAAATATGGGTTGATATTCTTGTTGTGTCTTTCTTGCTGATAGGTTAGATGTATTTTTATGGTTATTTCACCTAGTGGTTGTGGTTTAATCTAAAGGGTTTGTAGTTGCAAATACAAAGCCACCCATGTGATTTCGGCTTGCCCAAGAGGTTGGTCGCAAAACCAAAACCACTAGACTGATGGCCTAAGGAGTGGGTCGACATGAGGTTCAGCCCGAGAGGGTGAGGCCTAGTCCCATATCCTAACACTCATCTCGAGAGAGTGAGTGGGGTAAGGCATAGGCTGGTCTTCATACGGCAAATAAGTGTCCGAGAGGAACGCATTTGAAATGGGGTAAGTTGCCCAAGAGGGAACTTATTTCCATTTAACGCTTAGCCTAGTCACTATTATTTTGCAAATTTCCTATCAAAAACATGTACCCAAAAATTTATCTCAACTTATATTGTGGTCACATCCCAAGAACATTTCCCCATACTTGATTTTCTTTTTTATTTTGTTGTTTCAGCACCTGTTACAAAACCCCCTTTGATATTTGACACTTTTTTGTCGCCCCCTTTAATTTACAATGTCTTTTATCGCAAATGTCTTTAGCTACGACTAGTTAGAATATAAATTCTATTTTTCTATCAATTCTCAAAACCGCTCCCTTGGGACACGAACCCAACCCTTGGTTTGGTTACTATATTATCGACGATCATAGACACTCATACCATAGGATAGTGTCATTGGTCACGATAAGCATCAAAATGGCTCCGCTTCTAGGGAGTGGTGTTATGTGAGAATTTTAGTTCACTAGAATTTCCGTCTTATTAATCGTAGATTATTAATTTTACTCTTACCCTTGTTTTGCTTTGAGTTTTTGATTGTATGTAACCCCAAGGATCATTGGCAAGAAATTCTACTTTTCTTAGTTTTATCTTTACGAATCCTAGTTGTAGTTTTGGTTTGCATGTTTGAACATTATAGTTGGGAACAAACGATGGATGATCATTATGGATACCACACGTATCATCCCCTGCTGAAACTACTGAACCTCAGGGACAACCTCTTAACATTTAAACATATAGGTGATGAAACAATTTAGGACATGTGACTGAAGTTTAAAGCAGTGCTGCAACAATGCCCATCTAATGGGATGACGAATAAGGCACTACTTGAGTGCTTCTATAGTGATCTTGGATCCAAGAATAGAAGCATTGCCAATCAGATTTTTGAGGAGGGCATGTTATACCAGCACTATGAAGTCGTCGAAAAACTCCTTGATGGTATGGTAGCAACCAGCAGAAAAGCCAAAAATAAGCAGGAGTGGGAGGCACTAATTACCCAAGTGGATGATCTGTCCAACCGAGTCACAGAATTGGAAGTACAAACCATGGGTAGAGAAAAGTACCACTCCCTCTATGAGTGTAGTCATGGGAAGAAGCAGGGAGGTGTGCAGGGATATGAAGGTCTTTCACTCAATCAAAAGAAAATGAAGGCACAAGAGGAGATGTTGAGATGAAGGAAAATATCGCAATGCTAAATGAAACATCAGCCTCTCACTCCATGACCATCCAGCTACAGGATGCTTAAATCGACCATTTTATATCAGGCCACTACCCACCATTCACCGAGGATTCGTCTAATTATAACATGGGTGAATCCGAGGATGAAGAATAACTGCTGACTTGCGTCGTGCCACGACGTTAACTAAGGCGCTGTTTGGGAGGCAACCCAAAACCATTTCTTGCTTTGTTTTACCATAAGAAAATAATGGTGTGTAGTTTGTATAGGTTGAAACGAAAGAGATGATTGAAAGAGGATATGGAGGCAAGCAACAAGTCTAGTTGGCGGATCGCTGAAAAGATTGGCGAACAAGGCTCTATCCACTGGCTAACACAAGGCATTCTCAGCCAAAACCCTGTGCAACTCGGCGGTCTCGAAAGAAGTTGTGGCGCATCGCCGACCATGTCAACGAATTGCGTTGTAGACCATCGTTGGAATCTTCACAGGAGCTACAGATCCTGTGACATTTGGTGAACTAATTAAACATTTGGCGTGTCACCGAATAATTAGGCGAACTCGATTTATATCGCCAAATAGGCAAGAATTGGACGGTTTTTGCAAGCCACAAGTTTAAAAGTCTTATGTCACTCATTTACTCTCACTCCTTCGACCTACCAAATTCACACATGCGCTCTATTTTTATATATATTGCACTACGGGAATATTGTGGCTCATTGATTTGTGCACGGATTTGGATTGCATTGCTGCCTAGCATTTCATTAGCAACTATCCAACATCAAAGGTTAGCAGTCTGTACATCGCATGTAAAAATATTTAAATTGCACTCATTTGCGTAATGACTAAAGTGTTAAACTTCTGCTGAGTCTCTGAGTCACTGAGGTTAGAGATATTTTTGATTGTGAAATGGTATTTGTTGTATGATTCGAGGAACTTCCACTTAGCTATGCTTTAAGTTAAATTATTACGTGGTGGGAATAGAAGTTTCTATGTGTTTTCGCTGAAATTGAGTTATATATGTGTGGTTGCATTAACTGGGGCACTGGGTGAAAATTGAAAAGCAGGGTTGATAATGGACAAAATGCGTTGATCGGCGAAATGAGCAAACGTCGCCGAATTGTTCAGTTGTTCGCCTAATAGTCCCATCTCATTCTTTTCTTCTACTTTTATGTATTGATTGAATTGTGACTCTTGGCGGTCAGTTTGGTTCGCATAATACACCCGGCGGCTCGCCGAAAGAGCCCCTGTCGCCGTTTTCCCACCCCTTTTATATCATGGGTACATAAATTTATGCACATAGAAACACCCATTTTGCTCTTATTTGAATCACTATTTAACCTATCCTCGAAGTGGTTGCAGAAATGGCTAGACCAAAATTTACAGGGAGAGATGACCCACCCAGGCATGTAAGAGCACGAGAATTTAGAAAAGAGGAAAAGAGAGCCGAGATGGCCAGGAAAAGAAAGAACACCAAGGAAGCTAGGGAAAAGAGATGAATTCCTTTCGATCTTAATGTCCACCCATGTGATCAAAGCTTAGTTAATGCAATACATGCCTTCAGAGCAGCTCAGGAGATAGATTAGATGATTGCAGCAAATCTTGCTGCAGAGGCTAATGCAAAGGCAAACAGTGGAGACCAAAATGACAATGCTCCAGGGACCATTGTTTTACTTCAGAAAGATGCACCAGGCATTGATGCCCCAGCAAATAGAGAGACTTCAAAGACAGGACCCTTCCTTACCTCTCTCGCGTTGTCTTTTCCTATCTTACTTGTTCGTATAATTTTGATTACTTGCATTTGAGGACAAACACTCTTTAATTGGGTGGGTTGAGGCTCACCTTTTTGTTTGTATGAATACTTTGCTATTTTGGGCATGAAATTGGGTCGTTTGTTTTGCTTTGTGTTTTAAATACTGTGTTTTTGTGGATGCTTGAGCTTATGGCTCATGTTGTTTTACTTGCAAAATAAGTTTGATCCTTTCGAAAAAAATTTGCCACCTCTTGTTTTGAAAGTGGCTGTTCTTTTGCAAAAACTTGAGTCTCGTTTCGATCAATACCGATGACTTGAATAGTGCTCCCAATTGAACAAACATGAATGCACGGCTACGACGAGGCCAAATGAGGTTACATAGATAATTTGTGCACTCTTTGCATTTCGTTGTGACTAGCCATTTATTAAATTGATTTTCTTGTAAGAATCGTTGCACACTAGCGAACGTGTCTAGTCTTGGTTGATTGAAGCATTGATGCCTTGTGTGATTAGCTTACTATGAACCATGTATGAATAAACTTAAAATTTTCCCTGTTAGTCTGATTGATTTAGAAAGGTGTACTCTTGAGATGATTTTAGGCGACTTTTGAAGACTGTGAACCAATTTAACATATACCTCTTTTTGTGGCCTAACCATGAGCGTGTGAAACTCTTTTGAACATCCTTTGAGCCTTACCCTTCTTTGGAAGAACCTTGATGAACCCTAGACCTTACTTGAACCACTACCTAAAATCCTCTTGAGTTGTAGTTTAGCGAATAGCCAACTTAGGCCAAAAGCCTATGTTAGGGGTGTGGTGAAAGAGAAAAGGAGAAGTCAAGAAGTGCAAGAAAAGTTCCCCTTAACCCATGGTATTGCATAAAAATGGAACCACTTCAATTAAATTCAATTCAAAAAAAAATGGAATAAAGTACGAAGGGAATCGGGTTTCAAGGAATCCATGGAGGAGAATAAAACAAAAAAGGGTGACTTAGAAGCACTAAAAAAATAATTTATAAAGGAAAAGAAGGGAATACCTTAAGAATACCACAACTCATGAGGAAAAAGTCACTGAGCCTAAATGACCATACCTTTTCACTCAGCCCCATTACAAGCCTTAGAAAGACCTTTCTGATCTTGAGTAAGCCGAATCGAAAGTCAATTGGAAACTAAGGGCAAACCTATGGGTGAAAACATGCATTGCGTTCCTCTTTTTGAGTGTGAGCGTTGTATCTGGTTCCTGATCTTAAATTGACTCATATCTGTGTGTGAATATTGAATCATTCTTTATGTGAGGGCATTTAGTTACTTTTGTTGAGCTTGAACTTGCACAAGTAGCAAGTATTGTGAGCATGAGAACCTTTGGTAATGGTGTGTCACAATTTGAATCTTTGAGTACACAAGTGATCCTTGCATAAGTAAATTGAGCCATGTTGTGTGCATTCATAATTTAGTCTTGTGTAGCATTATTTGAGGCACCCTATTTGAACTGCTCAACTTGAGTTTGCTTGAGGACAGGCAAATATTTAAGTTGGGGGTGTTGATGAGTCCGCAAATTGGACTCATTTAGGGCTTTATTTTAATAGAAATAGTGTCCTTGAATGCTTGTTCTATCTCAATACCTGATTAAAATGCTGAAGTTTCAGGTATTTGAAGTTTATGTTGAAGCATAGACGCTTAGGCACAAAACGGAGCAAATAGGGCTAAAAAGAACAAGTAATGGAATCCTGCAGATCGCCGAGTTCCACTTGGCGAGTCACCGAAACGACATGAAACGCCCTTCGTTCCAGTACGCGAAACCTTGAATGAAGTGGATCAAAAGGCGAGGAAAGGAGCGGTCGGCGAGTCGTCAATCAGTTTCGCGAAGCAGTATTGTATCGCCCAATGATCCAGAATGCGAGGATGATAAAGGCAAGACACTGAAGGCGATGAGCTGACCAAAAGGCGGATCACCGAGTTCATTGGCGATCTCGACTAATGTCGCCGAACAATCCTCCGCAACACAATCTGTGGAAACTATAAATACTAGTTAGAATTGTAGTCTTAGTGTGGAACAATTATTATTATTATTTTCACTTTAGAACATACTTAAGCTAATATTATTCTCTCAAGTTTGGAGAGGGTTTTGTGGAGACTGGAAGAAAGGAGTTCTTCTTCCCCAAGTTGGAAATGGGTCTTCTCTATTCATTTTCCTTCGCTTAATTTAAGGTTTAATTTCTTATACCAAGTTGATTCCATTGTCATGCTAGGTGTAATTTCTTATTTCTTGATGAGTGGCTAAAAACCCCAATTCTTGGGTGTGATTTAGCAAATATGGGTTGATATTCTTGTTGGGTCTTGCTTGCTGATAGGTTAGATGTATTTTAATGGTGATTTCACCTAGTGGTTGTGGTTTAATATAAAGGGTTTGTAGTTGCAAATACAAAGCCACCCATGTGTTTTTGCCTTGCCCGAGAGGGAGGTCGCAAAACCAAAACCACTAGACTGATGGCCTAAGGAGTGGGTCGACATAATGTTCAGCCCGAGAGGGTGAGGCCTAGTCCCATATCCTAACACTCAACTCGAGAGAGTGAATGGGGTAAGGCGTAGGCTGGTCTTCATTCGACAAATGGGTGTCCGAGAGGAACGCATTTGAAATGGGGTAAGTTGCCCGAGAGGGAACTTATTTACATTTAAAGATTAGCCTAGTCATTATTATTTTGCAAATTTCCTATCAAAAGCATGTACCCAACAATTTATCTCTACTTATTTTGCGGTCACATCCCAAGAACCATTCCCCACACTTGATTTTCTTGTTTATTTTGTTGTTTCAGTACTTGTTAGAAAACCCCCTAAGATATTTGACACTTTTGTGTCACCCCTTTTAATTTACAATGTCTTTTATCGCAAATGTCTTTAGCTACGACCCGTGAGAATGTAAATTCTATTTTTCAATCAATTCTCAAAATTGCTCCCCTGGGACCCGACCCCAACCCTTGGTTGGGTTACTATATTATCGACGATCGTAGACACTCATACTGTAGGATAGTGTCGTTGGTCACGATAAGCATCAAAAGGGCAATCAAGAAGAACTGTCGGCGATCCACCGAGTGCACTCGGAGAACTCAGGTTTCAAACTCAAAATATGAATGAAATTAAAGGTGATAAGGGGGATTTGGCGAACAACTGAGTGGTTCGGCGAGCTCGAACCAGCTCGCCAAATAACCCAACGTGCCTACTCTCAACCCCAACTTCCAAAATTTTAGCCCGTAGCCCCCGAAAACAAAATCAAAGCATGCACTCATTCAATTAAGCGTAGACCCATTTCACCCAGGATACTCAGAATTCTCCTGGTTTGGAAAAATTTGGCCATTTGACGAATTTTGCCCTTAAGAATGACGTCAACAGCTCCATCATTGGGCAAAATACGTCATTTAGCACAAATGCGAGTTACTCAGACTTCACCCGACTAGATCCAACATCAATTAAGCACAACCCAACAATTTCTATCAATTTTAAGCAAGAAAAAATCAGGAATTTAACAATAAAGGCATTATAGGCACAATTTTCGAATTAAAACAGGCACACACATACACAATGACAAATCAGAGAGTCCCAACACACTTCACGAAGATAAAATCAATTGCAAATGAGTAAAATCACAAAATATGAATTCAGGGTTCGAAAAACCAACCTTTAATGCTGATTAAATAAGTTGAAAAGCTAGGTGGCAAAGAATCGAACTCCGAACACACAATCGACGACTAATATGCGATAAAGACAAAAGAATATAGAAAAATATAGTGCGGGTGTGAGTTTGGCAAATTTAAAAGTGAGGGAATATGAAAGATTTTGAACTTTTGAACTTTTTTAAAAACCATCCAGTTATTGACCATCCGGTGACATAAGTTTTGCTATAAGACCACTCGGTGACACGCCGAGTGGCCACTTACCTCTACAGGACCTCCAATTAATGTGGGGGTTCAAACGACGAACAAAATCGTGATTTCCGACCTGGTCAGTGATTCGCAGGCCTGCTCCTGGGCTCGCCAAGTTTTATAAACTCCAATTTCAAAATTCCTCGAGTCCATCAGAGGTTCAAGTAGGGCTTGCCGACCTCTTCGGCGAGTTGTCGACTGGACATCTGATTCGCCAACTTGCTCTTTTCAAACACATAAACACTTCAACCTGCAAAATCAACACACGATTATTTCTAAAATAAAAAATGCGATAAACACTTGGGTTGCCTCCCAAGAATTATCTTAGTTAACGTTGTGGCATGACGCAAGTCCCCACTTAGGGTCCATTCCTTGTGTTCGCCTCGGTGTCACTAGGCAACCCTATTCTTTGTTGTGGGTGGAGACAAGATAACACGTGGTCCATTTAGGACTCTAAAAGTTGAATAAACATGGAATGAGAGGTGTCATCTGATTTAGCATCGAGACATTCTCTCTTATATCTCTCAACACTCTATCGTGTTCTTCCACTTTGCGATGAATGAGTAAGAGTACCTTTTCTATTTGTCTACCCTTATGCCCTTTTGTCCTTCGACACTCGTGAGGGGGAATGTACCTATCTTTTCTTTCGTACATTACTTCCAGTTCCTTGACCTTTTTGGTCAAGAGGTCCCGCTAACCCAACAATGCAGCCAAGTCTTGGTCCTTCTCAGTCTCCTTGTTGGTCTTGGCCATGTGATTAAGGAGTTGGGCTGCTATTGCATAGGGTAGTTGTGTAAGACCACCTGGAGAAATTGGGTAAGCCACTCCTTTGTTCTCCGCCTCTATAGAAGCAGTCTAGCAGCATTTTATATGAGATTCCATGAGCTGCGCATTTCAGCCACGTCTCATGGATTGACTCACCCCCAATTGTCTGAAACATAGGATGTTATCCCTCAGAATCATCATCCTCAAAGGAGAGAGGTCCATTTGGTCACCGTTGCAACAAGACATGCTCCTTTCTTCTGTACTAAACAAGCAACATGAAAACCAAAACTATAAGTAAGTAGATTGAACTATGACTAACAAGAATAAAATTCAACTTAAATAAAGAATCTTAACCAACACCACTCACCGGCAGCGGTGCCATTTTGATTAACGTTTCAAGGACACTTCATCCAATTCTAAGTGTCAAAGATCGTTAGTCAGTATAATAACCCAACTAAATGGGTTGGATTCGAATCCCACAGGGAGTGGTACGTGTTTAACATTCAAGAGCAAAGTACGAACATGTTCAAATCCGCCATAAGAATAGACATTTATGAGTAAATACATAATTCAAATTAGGGGGTGACACGAATGTCAAATAACAGGGAGTTTTGATTGTCTTTGGATGCGATTTGATTATAGGCTAATGTAGACAAATGGGTAATTGCAATTATTACAAAATAGTTGTACATCAGTGATTATGCTAAACTATAGAGGAGGTAAACTTTCTCTCAAACAATTTACTGCGAATCTATTTGGTTTCTCTCGAACACCAACAAGCAAGCAAAATAATAATAGCCTATGCCTTAATCCATTCTCTCTCTCGAGCCGAATGTGTGGAAAAGGGTTTAGGATTTACTCTCTTGATCTGAACCCATGATAACCCAATACCCACAGACCATCAATCAACAATCTTGGTTTTAGAACCTCTCTCTTGAGCAAGCCATAAACACGAAGGTAGAACTGCATTTGCAACTACAATTTTTTAAAGTAAACCACAATTACTGATTGAAATCACTTCTAAACAACATTTAAACTAACAATAGCAATACTCGTAAGCTAAATCAGTCCATAATCACATAATCACACCCCAAGAATTGGGGTTTTAGCTAGACATCATAAAAATATAAAAATTGTTACCAAATTGTGTTTCCATCAATTGGGTAAGATTAATTTCTTCTTTACAAAGGTCCAAATTGAAGAATCTCAAAGACCCACTTCCAATTTCTAAAAAATTGAAAACTTCAAGTCTTTAAAGCTAAGGAAAACTTGTCTCAATACTCAGAGTTCCAAAACTAATGATTCAAAGATTGATTGAAATATATGATAAAAAGTTTCATAAAAAAGATGTAAAACTAAATGTTCAAACATGTATTTATAGTCACCAAATATATACTGCGAAGGGCCTTTCGGCTCAGTAAATCGGGCTCGGTGATCCTCCTTTTGATCAGTTCCATCACCTTTTTGCTTTGGCCTTCCACATCCTCAAGTTCTGTAACTTTGGGCGATCCAACACTGCATCGCAGAACCACTCGGTGACAGGCCGACTACTCCTTACTCTTTCCAACTTGATTTTCTCCTTCAGGGCTTGGCACACTGGAACTTTAAGTGGTCAAGAGGCTATTTGGCGACTCGCCAAAGGGACTCGACGATCACCAGGCTTTCAGCTCACTTTGTTCATTTTTGCAAGTCAATATCCATGCTTTCTTCCTCAATCTAAATACCTGGAAATCAAGGATTTTACATCAGTTATTGGCACAAAATAATCATTTGAGGACATTAACTCTATCCAAATAAAGCCCTAAATGAGTCCAAATCTCTAACTCATCACTAATGTAAATATAGACAATCCTATGTTGGCACATAGTTTATGGGACACGGGTAATAGAGACTTGTCAACTCAGTACTAAGCTTAACTTCCACGGAATAGTTCTTAATTATATTCATCTTAGTTCTTAAAGGAATATGGTTAATCGCCTATTGTCTTTCAATTACAGAGCATGCGTAATCGCTATTTACCTCAACATTAGAATAGCTCCCTAATAATGGTTCATTTTAGGTGAGAAGACTTTTCAACCCTAAGAACCCTTATTATGTGAGAAAACCTTTCACAATCATGCTTTCATGTGTATATGAGAAATCCTTTCCACAACACAACCATCACAACATCATTGATACTTCTCTCTCAAAACAACCTTGAAACATTTACATAAATTTCATGAGAACATGCTTGTTTTCATAAAATTCTTCTTTCATAATCCAAACCACCATCATATGATCATAACTTGGAAAAACATGGGAATTGCAGGGGTTCATGGTGGATCATTATAAATACATTAGATTAAATCAATTCACGCATAAAAGATCATAGATCAATCAATTAAATCATTAATTAAGAAAACTCATAACATATAAGAAAAACCCTAACTCAATTGTGGATTTCTAACTTTGTAAATTAGAGAAGTTGGGAACTCCAAGGAGGAAAGGTGCCACGACCCAAGGGTAACCCTCAGACATAACAAGGCACATAGAACCCCAAAAGTCTCCATGTAAGCCACTTAGCATATCATAGCATAAGCATAGAACAATAAAGAGTAAAAACACATTTCAAGTCCAAAATTTTCATAAAGGAAAGCGGAAGTCTAGACTTGTCTCAATTAGCCATCTATTACAATAGTCGAATCAAATAGGGTCAACGCCCATACAACATAATACAAAAGTTATATACTAGAATGAAATTACTAAATGAAGATATATGCCATCGAATCATGAGGACTTACCAACAAGAAAAGAGAAATGATCAATTCCAAGCTCTAGCCACAATGGGGACCACCTTGAAAGCCGGACCCTACATTTGGGGAATAATGTAGGAAAATATGGGTTAGTACAAAAATGCATCTAAGAATAATAGTCATGCATAAAATCCTTGAAAACATGCTAAAAGGGACATTTTAGTTGAATGCATGTAATTTACTAAATTAAAGCATCATTTTGAAGATACTGGAAAAGCATAAACCATAAACATATTCATTACATAAATCATCACATCATAAGAGAACCATACCATAAGTACCCTCAAAGCATACTTGTGCAATGCATGAATAAGATTCCACAATCCTACTCACGCTAATTGAAGCTTTTTGAGTAACCATAGTTCATAATTCATATTCTGGTTCATAGTGGGAATAAGCCTTAACCAACATAGACCATGTGAGCTTAACATGGAATCTGATGTTACCCACACCGAAAAAGGTTGTCCTACTTGCCTAAGGTAAGACCATCATTTGTTGGGTCTTAGGTGGATCCATTAGCTAAATAAGCTATGGGTGCACATAG
This sequence comes from Solanum acaule, assembly GCA_036250505.1. NCBI lineage: Eukaryota > Viridiplantae > Streptophyta > Magnoliopsida > Solanales > Solanaceae > Solanum > Solanum acaule. The sequence continues at coordinate 32,633 of JAJOOR010005810.1, forward strand.
TTTATAGGATAAAGAGAATATTACTAGAAACCCCAACGTTTCTTTACATGGGAGCTTCCATCTAATCAGATTGCTTCTTGAAACCCGACCTTTCTTAAGGGAAGAGCTTCCATCTCATATTCAATATCCACTCGGTGCTAAGCATTTATCCCACGGAGTACATATTAAGTCATAATTTGATTCATTATGATAGCTTATTAGATCAGGCGTGAGAATAACCTTTCACCATCCATGTCTACATATAACTTTAGATTCAATCAGGTGAGAATTGCCTTTAAACTTAGAATATCTATCATGTGAGAAAACCTTTCACATTATGTTCATTATGTGTTCATGAGAATAGCCTTTCAATCAACACAACAACATAATTATAATCATAGACACTTCACTCTCAAAGTGTTCTTAAAACATATACATACATCTCATAATCATGCATAATTGTCATACTTTTCCCTTCAAGGACCATAGATCATATTCAATTAACACATCGAGAATTACTACTTTAGACATGGATAGTAACGTGATTCAATTAACTAAATTAGTATAAGCATAATCTCATAATACTCTTCTTTCATCAATTCACCCATAACAAAAGATCATAAATTGGGAATATGGGGATTTCATGAATTCTTGGGAGATTTCATCATAAAACTATAATAAATCATCAATTCAATCATAATATAAAGTAATTAAACCAATAGAATCGTTTTTGAAAGGAATCCCTGACTTTGAGTAAAAACCCTAGCTTTTGGGGAATTACTATCTTAGAAATTAAGTTTGGAGGGACTTCATGGATGATTTATATCCATGGATGAAGGAGAGCTATACCTTAGCTATGAATCTCCAAAGAAATTTATAGAGTTAAACTCTAAGGCATGACTTAAGAATAATGAAAGAAGTGAAATTTCCTAAACATCTTATACCCTCTCATTTATAATTGTGACGCGCTTCACACTTATGAACAAGACAATACCAGATATGGCTTATGAGACATCATCCTAGAATCATTTTAAACTTTGTGCTCTGATACCATGTTTGTCACAACACAAGGGTACCCTAGACGTAACAAGGCACATAGAACCCCAAAAGGCTCCATGTAAGCCACTTATCATATCATAACATAAGCATAGAACAATAAAAAGTAAAAACGCATTTCAAGTCCAAAATTTTTAGAGAGGAAAGCGGAAGTCTAGACTTGTCTCAGTTAGCCATCTATTACATTAGTCTAATCAAATAGGTTCACCGCCCATAGGTTCACTGCCCATACAACATAATTCGAAACTCAAATACAAGAGTGAAACTACTAAATGAAGATATCCATCCTCGAATCTTGAGGACTCACCAACAAGCAAGGATAAATGATCAATTCCAAGCTCTAGCCATAATGGGGACCACCTTGACAAACAGACCCCACACTTGGGGAAAAATGTAAGGAAATATGGCTTAGTAAAAAAGTACACTAAGTATGATATTCATGCATAAAATCCTTGAAAATATGCTAAAAGAAACATTTTAGTTGAATGCATTCAATTTACTAAATTAAAACATAATATTGAAGATAATGGAAAAGCATAAACCACAAGCATATTCATTACATAAATCATCACATCATAAGAGCACCATACCATAAGTACCGTCAAAGCATACTTGTGCAATGCATGAATAAGATCCCATAATCCTACTCACGCAAAGTGAATCTTCTTGAGTAACCATAGTTCATAATTCATATCCTTGTTCATAGTGGGAATAAGCCATAACCGACATAGACTATGTGAGCTTAACATGGAATCCGGTGTTACCTACACCGACAAGGGTTGTCCTACTTGCCTAAGGTAAGACCATCATTTGTTTGCTTTTAGGTTTATTCCCTAGAAAAATAACCTATGGGGGCACATAGTTTATGGGATAAGGAGTTTGCTACTAGAAACCCCAACCTTTCTTAACGCAGGAGCTTCCATCTCATGGATTGCTTCTAGAATCCCGACCTTTCTTAACGGGAGGGCTTCCATGTCATATTCAATATCAACTCATTGCTAAGCATTTATCCCATGGAGTACTTATTAAGTCATAATTTCTTTCATTAGGCTATCTTATTAGAGCACGCTTGAGAATAACCGTTCACCGTCCATGTCTACATAAAACTTTAGATTTAATTAGGTGAGAATTGCCTTGCAACCTAGAATCTCTATCATGTGAGAAAACCTTTCACATTATGTTAATTATGTGTCCATGAGAATAACCTTTCAATCAACACAACAACATCATTATAATCATAGACACTTCACTCTCAAAGTGTTCTTAAAGCAGATACATACATCTCATAATCATGCATAATTCTCATACTTTATCCTTCAAGGACCATAGATCACATTCAATCAACACATCTAAAATTAAAACTTTAGACATGGATAATAACATGATTCAATTAACTAAATTAATATAGGCATAATATCATCATACTCTTCTTTCATCAATTCACCCACATCAAAAGGTCATAAATTGGGAATATGAGGATTTTATGAATTCTTGGGAGATTCATCAAAAAACTATAATAAATTATCAATTCAATCATAATATAAAGTAATTAAACCAATAGAATCATTTTTGAATTGAATCCATGACTTTGAGTAAAAACCCTTGCTTTTCAGGAATTACTCTCTTAGAAATTTAGTTTGGAGGGACTCCATGGATGAAGGACTATCATACCTTAGCTATGAATCTCCAAAGAAATTGAGTAGAAAATCTTGATCATTCAAACCCTAGCTTCAACATTCTTCTTGTTCTACCTTGAAGTTCTAGAGAGAGAGTTTTGGCGAAAGGTTGTTTTTTATTTGAATTTTGGAATTATGAGGAAGATGACTTAATTTGGGGGTCTTAAAACTATACATAGTTAGTCTTATTTTGTGTAAAACGACGTTACTTAGTATTAAATAAAAATGAAAACACCAAAGTACCCCTTAACAAGCTCACAAAAACTGTTTCAGGTCACCACCCATGACCCCGTCACACACGGACCGTGGTTGCACCCACGGCTTGTGCTAGTGAAGCGTGGGTCACAGTTTTGGGGCCTGATTTTGTAGGCTCGACCTACGGCCCCTCACCCACGAGGTGTTGATTAATGTTTCGAGGACACTTCATTCAATTCTAAGTGTCAACGATCGCTAGTCAGTATAAAACCCTACTAAATGAGTTGGGGTCGAATCCCACAAGGAGTGGTACGTGTTTAAGATTCAGTAGTAAACTGTGCACATGGTCAAATCAGTAATAGGAATAGAAATTATCGAATAAAGACATTATTCAAATAAAGGGGTGACACGAATGTCAAAAGGGGGTCTTGGTTTGAAATTATCAACTACAACAGCAACAGACAACACGAAATAACAATAATGAGATAGGTTCTTGGGATGTGATTCGATTATAGGCTAATATTGACAAATGGGTAGTTGCAACTATTAGAAAATAACTAGTTATTAGTGAGTAAGCTAGACCATAGAGGAGGTAAACTTTCTCTCGAACAATTTACACCGAATCAAGTCAATTTCTCTCTAACATCGACAAGCATGCAAAATAAGAACTATCTGCACTTTAGTCCATTCACTCTCTCGAGTTGAATGTGTGGAAAAGGGTTTGGGATTCACTCTCTCGAGCTGAATGTGTGGAAAAGGGTTTGGGATTCACTCTCTTGAGCTGAACCCATGGCAACCCAATACCCACAGACCATCAATCAATACTCTTAGTTTTAAAACATCTCTTTCGAGCAAGCAAAAAACACAAGGGCAGAGCTGTATTTCTTAAATTAAACTACAATTAATGATTGAACTCATTTCTGAACAACATTTAAACTAATAATTAGCAATACCCATAAACTAAAATAGCCCATAATCACATAATCATACCCTAAGAATTGGGGTGTTAGCTAGACATCATAAAAAGATAAAAATCGTTACCAAATTTAGTTTCCATCAACTGGGTAAGATTGATTTCATCCATATAATGGTCCAATTCGAAGAATCTCAAAGACCCACTTCCAATTTCTTAAAAGTGAAAAACTTCAATCCTTCAAAGCTAAAGGAAAACTAGAGAAAACTTGTCTCACAGTTCAAAACGTAATTCAAAATCTGTTCTAAGGAGTAATTGATACTAAACTAAATGTTCAAAAATGTATTTATAGTCGCCAAAAATGTGCTGCGAAGAGTCACTCGGCAAAGTAAGTCGAGATTGCGGATCCACTCAGCGATCCCACCTTTGGTCCATTCCATTGCCCTTCTGCCTTAGCCTTCAGCATCCTCAAGGTCTGTAACTATGGGCAATCCAACACTGCATCACGGAACCACTCGGCGATCCGCCGACTGCTCCTTTCTCACCCCAACTTGGTTCTTTCCTTCAGCGCTTGGCACATTGGAACTTTAGGCGGTCAAGCATCCATTCGGCTACTCGACAAGTGGACATGGCGATCACCAGGCTTGCTTTTATTCATTCTTTCAGCTCACTTCGTTCCTTTATGCACATTAGTGTCCTTGATTTCTTACTCAATCCATCTACCTGGAAATCAAGGGTTTTACATCAGTTATAGGCAGACAATAAGCATTTGAGGACACTAAATCATTATATATAAAGACCTAAATGAGTTTAAATCTCGGACTCATCAACACCCCCAACTTAAAATTTTGCTTGTCCTCAAGTAAAACTCAAGTTCAAGGATGTCTCGAACAGTACTACATAAGACTCAATCATGAATGCACACAATAAGACTCAACCTACTCATTCAAGGATCAATTGTGCACTCAGAGGCTAAACTTGTGACTAACCACTATCAAAGATTCTCATGTTCACAATACTTGCTTCAAATACAAGTTCAAGTTCAACAAAGGTACTCAAATGCCCTCACACAAAGATGATTCCACATTCACACACAATGGTTTAATATTTTAAAGCTACGGAATCACATACAACTCTCACACTCACAAAGATGAACACAGGCATGATTTCACCCATAGGTTTGCCCTTATTTTCCAAATAGCATTTCTTCAGCTTACTCAAGATCAAAAAGTTCTTTTCAAGGCTTGTAACGGGGCTGAGTGTAAAGGTATGGTCATTTAGGATCAGTGGTTCTTAGCCTCATGAAATGTGATATGAACAACATTTTCTTTCCTTTTCTTAATCATTTTCACTCATGCTCAAAATTCACCCCATTATTCAATTCTCATGGAATACCGGACACCCCATTTCTTTTGCAACTTTCACAACTTTTTCGTTCTTTTTCTTTTTCATTTTTTTTCTCTCTTTTATTTGTACTGAGGAGTTCCATTTTTCTCAAAACTATGGATCAAGGTGGACTTCTTTGAACTTCTTGAGTTACCTTCTCTTTTCACCACACCCCTAACTTATGCTTTTGGCCTAAGTTGGCTATTCAAACAAACCACACTTCATGAGGATTATGGGTGAATGGATAGAGAGGGGTTACAATTTCATCAAGTTTCCTCCAAGAAAAGGGTAAGGCTCAAAAGGTGTTCAAGTAAAGTTCACACACTCACAAGGTTGGCCAAAAAAGAGGTATAATGTCAAATGGTTTCACTCTTTAAAATTGTTGCCTAAGATCATTTCAAGAGATTGCATCACTTAGTCAACCGGACCAACGGGGCATATTCTAGGTGTCATCACACATGGGTCACGGTAAGCTTATCACACAAGGCATTGGCACCAATATCAAACAATACTCCACACTTTCGCTAGTGTGCAATGTTCATCACAAGAGACTCATTCGATAATCAACTAGTCACAACGAGATGCAAAAAGTTCACATATTATCTATGTAACTTCATTTGGCCTCATCGTAACCGCACATTCAATTTTGTTCGATTAAGAGCAACATCAACTCATCGGTACTGATCATAACCGATACTCAAATTTGCACAAGAACAACTACAATAAAAAACAACAAGAGGTGGCAAAATTTTTTAGAAGGGTCAAAAACCATTCGCATTTAAAACAGGGAGCCACATGCTCAAACATCCACAAAAAAGTGTCAAAACACAATTTACCGCACAATAACCAAATATATACAAAAACAACAATCACAAGAGGTAAGTATGAAAATTCCTCACCCCACAATAAATAAAAAGAAATTTTTCCTCAAATGCAACAAAAGACTGTAAATCAATAAAAGTGACAAAGAGTGAGGTAAACAAAAGTCTTGTCTACGCAGTCGCTCCATCTGTCGGGGCATCAATGCCCGGTGCAACCTCAGCACTACTGGCTCTAGGTTCAGCCATGGGTATGTCTGCCAATGAGATCTGCATAACTTAATTTACCATGGCTTCCTCAATCTCCGTAAGGCCCTCATAAGAAGCCTCTTCATCAACACCAAGATGCTCCTCATCAGTCTCAGCCTCGAACTTAGTAGCAACCACCTCCTTATCTCGAACCTCATTTCTGGTGGTAGCCGGAGGCATATCTGTATCATCAAGCATATCAGGGATCTCCACAGTCCCAAATATCATCGACATATCTGTGGACTTCATTTGGTCCACGTTCTTCTTCTACTTAGCAATAGCGGCCTTCAGAGTCGTCACCTTTATAGTGGCCCCTTGGTCTTGCTCACACACCGCTATATGTGCCGCAAGGGCATCAATAGTCACACTCAAGGGTGTCACAGCATCAGCAAAGCCCACTCGATCATTCCAGGAATGGTGACCTTAAGTCTAGAGGCGTGCCAATCAGCAAATGGGCTAGCTGCCCCATCCGTAGTAATGCAACCTAGGTAAGTGCAGGTCAGGAAGTAGCAGCAGCAAAAGCACCAGACCTAGGAGGCAAGGGAGCTATAGAGTAAATAGGCATCATGAAAGGGGCAGTGCTAGATATACCCGAAGTCCCAGGGTCTAGAGTAGGCAAAGATGCTTATGCAGGTAATATATCGGTATCCACAACCGTGGATGTATCCACCGGGGCTGCCTTCTTATTCTCGACCTTATCCTTCAAGTACTCCTCCTCAATTCTCCGGATGTCAATAGAAGATATGGTAATCACTTCCACATCCTTCTTTTCATCAAACGGCACTCGGGCATGTTTTCATAGTTTGATGATCAACAACGGAAAGGGAAGGGAGGTTTGGCGTTGCCTGGCCCTCATGGTCATCTCCTGTTCAATGATCATACCCATATTTATGTGCTTTCGTGCAATGATCGATCCAAGACAAGCTGCCTTTGTGTGGCGGAGGATGGACTCATTCTGGAATGGCATGATAGTGTTGTTGATAAAGCCAAACCAGAACCTCGCTTCTATATGGAAGTCTTTCTTCTCTATCAAATTTCCTCCATCCAACCACCTAGTAGTACTATCAAAAATGAGAGGAGCTAACCAACTTTTCATATTCTCCAAGGACTTGGTCTTGATCCTTTAGTGGTAGTCGTCTGCAATGTTGTCGCTGCATTCCAAGACAACATTTATGTTGGTACTGTCAAACAACACATTCTTGCCCAGCCACATAATCAACTAGCTTGAATTTAGTTGCTTGCTTCTTTCTCTATGGCACTAATGCTCCGTAAGTAGTGTAGAACTTTCGGACCCAATTAGGAATGTAAGGGCCACGAAGTTTTGTGAAGTTCTGAAACTTGTAAGCCCTCAAGGAACTCATAAACTCCGGGTATCCGTATATTACCCTATCAGTAGACAACATCTTCTCGTCAATAATGGTCCTCAGTCCGTCAGTCTTTAGTTTGTCCATAGACCTGGGAGGAGGACCCTATACAGCTGGTGCAGGAACCACAGCCTGGTCTGGAGCGGGAGTAGAAGTATGAGTCTCTGGCGCCCAGATCCTAGATGGATCATGCATCCTCTTTGAGCATAGTTCAGCACTCTGGGCCATCAATAGCTCATCATCCACATGCTCAGAACTAGTAGCCCGAGGATCCTGGTGCTCACCCTCACTCTCAGAAGTGGTGATGTGAGTGGCATATATACCATCACTGTCGGAGCTAATCTCCGGTGATGCAGAAGCAGGTGCCTTGCCTTTCCCTTTTCCTTTCCCACCTGTGGTAGGAAGTTCGGTAGCCTTTGCCCTGGATGCAGCTACATCCTCATTAATTGGTTTTTTCTTAGCCCTCTTGCAGGGGGCATGTTTCTACGTGCCACTTTTTGTCTAGCCATATATGCAAATACATCGTAAAAAGTTAGAAACATCTCAAGAAAAATCAAAGAAATTATATTGCTCGGTGAGTCGTTGAATCACTTTGACGAGATAGATCGGGTTCACCGAAAGGATTAGCTTTAAAAATTTCTAGAAAAATGGCATGTCGGCGATGGGAGGGGCTTTTTGGTGAATCGCCAACAGCATTCAGTGAGCACAGACTATCCCGCCGAAAGATACAACGAATTTTAGGGGTTAGGGGTGCAGAAAGGGCAATGAAAGAAGACTGTGGGCGAGTTGACGATTGCACTCGGCGAACTCAGCCTTCCCACCGAGAGTTACAGAACAAAAACTTAGCATTTGCATGATATTAAAGGCGATAAAGGGTGGTTCGGCAAGCTCGCCCATTCTCGCCAAACTATCCAACGTGCCTACTTTCTACCCCGACTTCCAAAATCAACCATGTAGCCCCCGAAAACAAAATCAAAACATGAACTTAATCAATTAAATCTAGACCCATAAGACCCATGCCACTGGGGTACTTAGTTTTTCCCTGATTTGGCCAAAAATGGCCATTTGACGAATTAAGCCCTTAAGAATGACGTCAAACGCTCCATCATTAGGCAAAACACATTATTTAGCGCAAATATGGGTTACTCAGACATCACCCAACTAGACCCAACAACAAATTAGCATAACCCAGCAATTTAGATCAATTTTTTAAAGCACGAAATGTCGGTAACTCAACAACTTAGGCATTCAAGGCATGATAATCAAAATTAAAACAGGCAGGCAAACACACAGATGCAAATTCAGAGAGGCCCAACACACATCACTATGAACAAAACAATTGCAAATGAGTTTAACCGCTAATTATGAGTTTTGGGGTTCGGAAAACCAACCTTTCATGTTGAGTATATGATTTGAAAAGCTAGGCGGCAAAGAGTTCCAATTCCAAACACAAGATCGATGACTAAGAAGCGGTAACAACATGAAAATGTAGAAAATATAGTGCATGTGTGATTTTGGGAAGTTAAAAACAGAGGGAATGTGAAAGAGTTTGAACTTTTAAACCTTTGGCCTTTTAAAACCGTTCAGTTTGTGCCCTTTCAGTGGGTACTTACCTCACCAAATTTTACAGAACCTCCAGTTAATGTGGGGATCCAAACGGTGGACAAAGTCATGATCACCGACCTGTTAGGCGATTCATCGACTTGTCCATGGGCCCGCCAAATTTTACAGACTCTAATTTCAGAATTTCTTGAGTCCAACGGCGGTCCAAGTCGGGCTCGCCGACATCTTCGGTGAGTCGCCGAATGGATATTTTGCTCACCAATCATCACCACTTTTCAAACACATTCTACGCTTCAACCTGCACAATCAACACATGATTATTTCTAAAATAAAAACAAAAATAAAGCAATAAAAACTTGGGTTGCCTCCCAAGTAGCTCCTTAGTTAACGTCGTGGCACGACGGAAGTCCTCGCTCAAACCTCATTTTTGGGGTTCGCCATAGTGTGACTAGGCAACCCTCGTTGTTGTCTCGGTTTGAAATGAGAAGAAATTTGAACCATTTGGGTCTCCAACTGCTTGATAGAGACGGAATGAGAAGTAACCATCTGGTTAAGGGTCGATACATCGTCCTTCAACTCTTTCAAAATTTTATCGGACCTCTCAACCTTGTTGTGTATACGAGAGAGCATATCCTTAGACTAGCCACCCTCGGAATCTTTAGGCTTTTGGTGCTCGTGGGGAGGAACATACCTATCCTTCTCCCCATCTCTTTCCTTCCAAGTGGGGTTGCGATCCCTCCACTCTCTATCATGATCTCTCTAGCCTTCAGCCCTATTCCATCCTTGGTTACAACCCTTCTTTGGGTAGTTAGCACGATAACCACTTCCTTGGTTGGCTAGGAAGTTCACCTCCTCATTATACAACGCTTCAAACTTGGCCTCTTCAGGGTTTACACACCCAACACCCACAACATTGACCTCCTACTTAGGTCATCATATTTGCCATATTTTGGTCCCTCTCTTAGTCTTTCTCAAGCTGCTCCTTGGTCAATTTAAAAGTGAGAGGGGAGACCTGATCTTCACAAGTGTACCAAGACCTATTATTTTTTGTCATACCATCCAAACACAGGTGTACCAAGACCTATTATTTTTTGTCATACCATCCAAAACCTGGGCTTCTATAATGTAAGGTTGTTGCATAAAACCTCCTAGAGAAAGTTTGTCAGCTACACCCTTATTCACCGAATAAAGGTTTCGGTAAAAATATTGCAGCAAACCGTTGTCGGGCAAACCATGAGTTGGGCATTGCAAAACAAACATTTTAAATCTTAGCCAAGTCTCATGAATTAGTTCACCCTCCAAACCCTTGAAGCTTTGGATGTTGTCCCGAAGTGTCATCATCTTCGAGGGAGGGAAAAATTGCACTTGAAACGCGGTGACAAGCTCTTCCCACGAAGTGATGAAGTGTCTTGACAATTCAGCCAACCACTTACATGCTTCTCCCATTAAAGAAAATGGGAACAACCTCAATCGGACCGACTCTTGGATATGTTTTTAAAGGAGAACGACCATCAAATATCAACAAAGTTTCTTATATATTCATGGGGATCCTAATGATCCAACCCACCAAACAACCCTTTCAATTGCAAGAGCTGCAACATGGTACTTGTAATGTGGAACACATCGTTCCCTTCAATCGAACGCAAGAGAATGGCACCAAATCCACCGATTAGATGAGGGTCATTAAGATTCGGCTCATTAACATCGTTGAGGTTGACGATGTCATCTTGGTGGCCCACTTGGCAACCATTACTTCTGTTGACACTCATTTCCTCTGTTTCAAAGAGCAACACACAAACCAGAATTAAAAATAAGTAGATTTAACTATGATAAGCAAGAACAAAATTCAACTTAACCAAAAGAATCTTAAACAACACCACTCCTCGGTAGCGACACAATTTTGATTAGCGTATCAAGGAAACTTCATCCAATTCTAAGTGTCAACGGTCGCTAGTCAGCATAAAACCCAATTGAATGAGTTGCGGTCGAATCCCATAGGGAGCGGTACGCATTTAAGATTTAGTAGTGCAGTGTGAACACGGTCAAATCAGTCAAAGGAATAGAAATTATTGAATAAAGACATTATTCAAATCAGGGGGTAAAAAGAATGTCAAATTGGGGTTTTGGTTTGAAATTATCAACTACAACAGCAACAAACTTCACGAAATAACAATAATGAGACGGGTTCTTGGGATGTGATTTGATTATAGGCTAATATAGACAAATAGGTAATTGCAACTATTAGAAAATAGGTAGATATTAGTGAGTAAGCTAGACTATAGAGGCGGTAAACTTTCTCTCAAACAATTTACGCCGAATCAAGTCGATTTCTCTCGAACATCGACGAGCATGAAAAATAAGAATAACCTGCACTTTAGTCCATTCACTCTCTCGAGTTGAATGTGTGGAAAAGGGTTTAGGATTCACTCTCTTGAGCTGAACCCATGACAACCCAATACCCATAGAACATCAATCAATAATCTTAGTTTTAAAACCTCTCTCTCTCGAGAAAGCCAAAAACACAAGGGTATAAATGCATTTGCAACTACAATTCTTAAATTAAACCACAATTAATGATTGAAGTCACTTCTAAACAACATTTAAACTAACAATTAGCAATACCCATAAGCTGAATCAGCCCATAATTACATAAATACACCCCAAGAATTAGGATTTTTAGCCAGACATCATAAAAAGATAAAAATCGTTACCAAATTGAATTTCCATCAACTGGGTAAGATTGATTTCGTCCTTACAATAGTCCAATTCGAAGAATCCTAAAGACCCACTTCAAATTTCTCAAAAGTGAAAAACATCAATTCTTCAAAGCCAAAGGAAAACTACAGAAAACTTATCTCACATTTCAAAACATAATTCAAAATCTTTTCTAAAGAGTAATTGATACTAAACTAAATTTTCAAAAACGTATTTCTAGTCGCCAAAAATGTGTTGCGAAGAGTCACTCGACAAAGTAAGTCGGGCTCGCCGATCCGCCCTTTGGTCAATTCCATCGCCCTTCTTCCTTGGCTTTCAGCATCCTCAAGGTCTGTAAATTTGGGCGATCCAACATTGCATCGCGGAACCACTCGGCGATCCGCCAACTCCTCCTTTCACTCTCCAACATGGTCCTTTCCTTCAGAGCTTGGCATATTGGAACATTAAGTGGTAAAGCAGTTGTACAGAGACTCACCAAGTGGACTTGGTGATCACCAGGCTTGCTTTTCTTTATTCTTTCAACTCACTTCATTCCTTTTTTCACATTAGTGTCCTTGCTTTGTTCCTCAATCCATATACCTGGAAATCAAGGGTTTTACATCAGGTATTGGCACAAAATAAGCATTTTAGGACACTAAATCATTATATATAAAGCCCTAAATGAGTCCAAATCTCGGACTCATTAGGTGTGGGGGTCCTACGGGGCGTGAGTGGCCCCTCGTGGGTCACTGCCTAGGAACATTTTGTGTTCCCTCCTCAAGGACACATGGTTTATCCTTGGGGGTCGCACCTTGATATTCTAACATGAAACCCTATATTTTTAGATACAAGGAGATACATTCAAGGCTCTTAGCCCTAACGCCAGGCTCTAGTTTAGCCTATTAGTTTACGAAGTGCTATAAAAGGGCTCCATAAATGAAAACTATCATACCTCAATACCAATTACTTAACTTCAATGGAGGATTAGGAGACTTGACTTGAAAACCCTAGCTTGGACCCTTTTTCTTCAAGCTTTATAGAGAGAAATATTTTGGAGAGAAAGACTTAATCTTCTTTTGTAAATTTTAGAGAATGACTTGAATGGGTTAAATTTGGGGTTAAAACATTTATATAGGGGTTCTAGGTATAGGTAAAATGACATAGTATTGATATAAAAAATTCGGAAAAGACCCAACTATCCCTGATTTAAAGCTTACTTCAACCAAGATGGAGGGGCTTCACAAGACGTCTCAAGGTCTTCGAGTCATCTCGAACATCGTGGCCCTTTGACCAGTGGCTTGGGAAGACCTCTAAATGCCTTCACCTACCTCATGACCAGCTTCACGGGTCATTTACCCTTTCACGACCAGTCTGCAGGTCCAATAGAAGGGTCTGGCCAGGGGATGGGTTTCGCCTCCCCTTCACGGGCACCACCATGAGGCGTGACGAACACCACGAGCCGTCTAAGGGCTCGTGGTAGGGGAGCCTCTCTTGGACAGTATCTGGAAGGCCATCACGGGCACCACTATGAGAAGTGATACCCCTTCACGTCCTGTCAAGGACTCCATGAAGGGTGCCCTTGCTTAGTTTTGGGTAGGTGACCTCCCACTTGACCCCTTTCTTAGCCCTCTTGATTCTGAGGTCTTACACTATCAACCCCTTGGGAACATAGTCCTCATTTGGGATTATAGACATCACATGAAGGAAATGAACTTAAATCTAGCAGTCCAACATGCATGCAATCACATAAATGCACATATTTGAGGAGGAAACATCAAGTCTAAGCTAAAGCATGTTCAAAACATCATATCATAAAGTATATATGAAACTCATATTCAAATTCACATAAACATGCAAATATCAATCAAATTGACTCATTTTCACAAAACTTATCATCAAATTGACTCATTTTCTCAAAACTTACGCTTTTTCATGAACATGCTTAAATAAGGAAATCATGGGAATATCTAAGGCACATTACACCAAAGAATAAATCATGAGGAACTCAATACCTCAAACTAGAGCAGGGGTAGAAGGAAAGAGATGAGGATAACGGGACATCATATTCGCCTTGGCCTCCCAAGTAGCACCCTACACTAACTGATTCCTCCATAACACTTTCACGGATGTAAATTCGTTATTTCTCAACTTCTAGACTTGTCGATCTAAAGTCTCAACTGGGACTTCCTCATAAGAAAGATTTTCCTTAACTCCCAAACCTACTAAGGGAACTATAGATGTTGGATCACCAACACATTTCTTCAATATGGAGACATGGAAAACTGGATGCACCGATGCCAATTCATTAGGCAATTCTAGTTCATAAGCAACATTACCAATATGCCTCAAAATCTGTTATGGGCCTACATAACGAGTAATAAGCTTCCCTTTGTTACCAAACCTCATTACACCCTTCATGGGTGAAATTTTTAAGTAGACCCAATCATGAACATCAAACTCAAGATCTCTCTTCTAACATCGGCATATGACTTTGGTCGACATTGAGCTATTTTCAAGATTTTTCTAATAAGTACAACTTTATCCATAGCATCATGTACCAATTCAGGGCATATCAAAGCGACTTTGCCCACTTCAAAGTACCCCATAGTAGATATACACCTCCTACCTTAAAGAGACTCAAATGGAGCAATATCGATACATAACTGATTGCTATTGTTATATGCAAATTCGATCAAAGGCAAAATGATTGTCCCAATTATCCTTAAAATCGATTACACATACTCTCAACATACCCTCCAATGTTTTAATAGTACTCTCCGCTTGCTCATCGGTTTGTGGATGAAAAGTCGTACTAAGCTTAACACGAGTACCAAGTCCCTTTTAGAAAAATTTCCAAAACTAAGAAGCAAATTGGGTACCTCGATCAGAGATAATTTATAAGGGCACACAGTGCAACCTCACCATTTCATTAAAATAAAACTATGCATAGTCCTTTGCCGAATAAGTAACCTTGATAGGAATGAAAAGGGTTGATTTCATCATTTGATCTAGTATAACCCAAATTGAGTCATGCTGTCTCCGGCTGCGAGGCAAACCAACAACAAAGTCCATATTCATATCTTCCCACTTCCAAGTAGGAATGCAAATGTCTTGGGACTAACCTCTTGTTTTGTAATGCTCAACCTTCACTTGTTGACAATTGGGACATTTAGCCACAAATCCTACAATATCCTTCTTCATCCCATTCCACAAATATATATCTCGCAAGTCACGGTACATCTATGTGGCTCTTGGGTGAATGGATGTCACGACCCAGGGGTACCCCTTAGATGTAACAAGGCGTATGAGATCCCAAGAGGACTCATACAAGCCACTTAGCATATCATAACATAAAGTAATAGTAATGAGAGAGAATTTAAGAATTTTTAATATAATCAAAGTCTTTTATAAAACAAACGAAAGTCTAACATAATTGTCTCAAACCATCTAAACAACATGAATAAAGTCTTGGGTCACAACCCATACAATAGTCTAAGACATAAAAGAAAGATATAAAGGAAAGTGGTGATCACATCCTCGAACACAATGAGGACTCACAAAATCTTCACTTCCTTGATTAACAACGAAGCTAGCCACGACTGTGAGAACCTGCATTGTTGGACCCTACATTTGATAAGAATATAGGCAAGAGTATGTGTTAGTAAAATCAAGTATTAAATATGATGGCTAGCATAAACAGCATAAACATAAGCATTAGTCAACATAAAACATAATGCATAAGACTAATCAAGACATAATAAACATCATGATGAACGAGGAAAACTTCCTTAAGTGGCCTCACTTAACCTTAGCCAAGACTTAGGTCATCCGCTTATAGTCAATTTTACATCATGGAAGGTATATCTAGGAACACTCCAAGCAAATCAACTTCATAACATAATCACATTATTTATACTTACTTTTAAAGACATGGGGATTCGCCTCAATGCCTACCTTATAAAGACTAATGGGTATTCGCCTCTTGCCTTACATACTTTAAGATTATGGGTACTCGCCTCCACAATCACATCATATGACATGGGTACTAGCCTCAAGATCATTCCATATGACACAGGTACTCGCCTATGTCTATTCATCATAGTAAGACTATGGGGACTCACCTGTTGTTCAAATATAAGGAGTATGGGGATCACCTCATATCCTTACATATGGAGGTCAAGGGTAATCGCCACTAGCTTCATCAGTTACATAAGCTTTTAGTCTAGATTCATTTTAGGTGAGCAATCCTTTGAACCTAGAATCATTCATGTGAGTAAACCTTTCACATTCATTCAAGCATGCTTATCAATTCATTATGGGAAGTATCTCTTCCATACCATAGCATTAACAATCAACAATTCATAGTCTAGGCTTTAACCTCAAAGCACTACATCTCATGATCATCATCTATGCTTTACTCTCAAACAATTAACATCATATTCATCCTATATGATTTAATCTAAAGCAATTCTAATCATACTTCATCGATCATATAAGGAGATATCTAACCCACAAAGTTTCCCTTAATGGCATCAACCCAAATCATATTAATTCTATCCTAGGTTCATACAATAGACATGGCTACATGTAATTTCATCCTAAATACATGTAATTCTATCAATTCAATCATAAACAATCACAATCCACTCTGTTGGATCAACATTCATCATAACCGACAACATTAGAAGAAACCCTAACTAGAATTAGGTAAATCTATTTCAAAATGTGGAATTCTAGGGGACTCCATGAGAGGAAGGATCCCATGGATGAAAAGCCATCATACCTTGATTACAAAGCCCTCAAAATCTTGAATATTGGAGACTTGACTTGACCTTAGCTTCAATTTCGTCCTTCTTCTTCCAACCTCTAAAGAGAGAATATTTGAGAGGAGTTTTGGGTTTTCTTTTGGGATTTGAGAGAATGACTTGAATGAGGAGTTTTGGGGGGTTAAAAATACTTATATAGGTGGTCTAGACATAGGAAAAATGACACCATATTAATTTAATTAAAATCGGAAATAACCCATATGCCCCTAAAATAATCGTCAAGGCCTGACCCATGAGACCACGACTGACGGATCGTGGATGAACCTACGGTCCATCCTGGCAGTCGTCATTCATGGTCAGTCACATTAGCCATGACCTACGAACCCCTGGACCACGGACCGTGGACCGACCTACAGTCCGTAAGTCTAGTCGTGGACCTGACCTGATGATTTTTGGGTGGCCCTCTCCACAGACACACCTACGGTCCGTGGTCCAAACCACGAACCGTGGATGGCACCTAGAGCTAGCTGAAAAGCTGTTATGTTCCCTCTTTCGGATCTGAGGTGTTACATTATCTCCCCCTTGGGATAATTCATCCTCGAATGAGATTGTAGACATATTTCTACATGAAAAGACTCAAGACTAGCAGCCCATCCTGCATGCAACTCATCTAGATACACACAAACGAAGAGGAAACCTCAACTCCTAGCTCAACTTACTCAATGCACCATAAGGAAGTAGGAACTACATCTAACAACCGAATATGCATAAAATTTCAGATTTCTTACATTTATGAAGGAACTACCATCTCCAAACTCAAAAGCAACGCTCAACACAATCTTATGGAGCCTAAATGCAATTTATGCCCAAAGTACATATTCAAGGGAGAAATCTCCACTCCAAGTCAAGGCATGTTGAATAACTCATCTCATGAAGTCTATAAGAAATTCATACTAAATACTCAACATTATGAGGGAAATATATCATAAAAGCCATTTGTTTCTAAACTTAAGCATTTTCATGAACATGCAAATTTAAGGAAATCATGGAAACACATAAAACACACATGAATTCAAACAAAAAGAAAACTAAGAGGAACTCATTACCTAAAGCTAGAATAGGACTAAATAGATGAGGATATCGGGACATCATGTCGGCCTCTGCCTCCCAAGTTATACCCTCAACTTGGTGGTACACTCTGGAAACTAGTAGGCTAAACTATAGCTTAACATAAGGATTTGAGTCGTAAACATACCTCTCCATACCTAAAAATATAGGGTTTCATGTTAGAACTTCAAGGTACGACCCCCAAGGACCAACCATGGGTCCTTGAAGAGAACCCTTAGAAGTTGCCTGGGCAGTGACCCACGAAGGGGACCCACGCCTCGTAATTCAGCCCATGCCTCGTGGGTGAGGGGGATGTATGTCCAGACTGCAGAACAAGCATCAGAACCCCGACCCACGCTTCACCAGCACACCACATGGGTCTATCCATGGACCGTGGTCGTAGGGTTGTGAGTGAGGCCTGAAACTGCCTTTTGGTAGTTACACTTAGGGGCATTTTAAGGATTCCTGGTTTTAATTAATATTAGGTGACGTCATTTTACATTAAATTAGACTAACCATATAAGGTATTTAAGTCACCAAATTAAGTTATCCAAGTGATTATTTTAAAAATCCCAAAAGAACTCATCCTCTCCAAAAATTCTATCTCTAAAACTTTAAGGAAGAAGAAGGAGGAAGTTGGAGCTAGGGTTTGAAGGAGCAAGCATTTCTACTCAAATTCTTTGGATATTCATAGCTAAGGTATGGTAGCTTTTTATCCATGGTTAGAATTCATCCATGCAGTCCCTTCAAAACTCAATTTCAAAGATAGAAATTCCTGAAAAGGCATGGTTTGACTCCAAGTCATGGATTCCTTCAAAAAACGACTCTAATGCTTTAATTACTTTATATTATGATTGAATGATGATTTATTATGGTTTTATGTTGAAATCCCCCAAGAATCCATGAAATCCCCATATTCCCAATTTATGACCTCGTGATGTGGGTGAATTGAAGAAAAAAAGGATATTATGAGATTATGCTTGTAGTAATTGAGCTATTTGAATTATGTTATCATCCATGTCTAATGTAGTAATTCTAGATATGTTGATGTATTATAATATATGGTCCTTAAAGGGCAATGTATGAGAATTATGCATGATTATGAGGTATATGTATGCTTCAAGAGCACTTTGTGAGTAAAGTGAATATGATTATGATCTAGTTGTTGTGTAGTTGGAGGTTATCCTCATGTACACACTTATGTATGAATATGATATGATATGAAAGGTTTTCTCACAATATGATGATTCTAGGGTTGAAATGTTAATCTTACATATTAAATCTATGAGCTATAGTATGAATTATGTTGGATTGAGTGTCAATATATTCTTCCATGAACATGAACTTAAGTCAAGACTTAATATGTAATCCATGGGAATTAATGCTTAGCACTGAATGGATATGAATATGAGATGGAAACTTATAGGATACTTGAGTCCGTCTTCCCAATTAAAGCTTTTACACAAGTTGAGTCCGAGTTTCCAAATGGGTTCCTTCTACCTTAAATGAGTCCGGGTTCTAAAGTATGTATCTCATGAGATGGAAACCTTATACCTTAGTTGATTCCGACTTTCTAGAAGTAATCTCCTTATCCCATAAACTATGTGCCCACATAGGTATTTAGCTAGTGGATCCACCTAAGATAATGTCGGTTAAGGCTTATTCCCCATTATGATAGTATGAAAAAAAGTATGAATTATGAACTATAGTTACTCAAGAAGTTTTACTTAGTATGGATGAGATTATGGGATTTTATTCATGCATTGCACAAGTGTGCTTTGAGGGTATGTATGATATGATGATCTATGAGTTGATTATGCGTATGAGTTATGCTTTTCCATTATCTTCAAAATGATGCTTTAACTTAATAAATTGCATGCATTCAACTAAAATGTCCCTTTTGGCATGTTTTCGTGATCTTATTCATGGCTATCATACTTGGTGCATTTTTGTACTAACCCATATTTTCCTACATTTTCCGCAAGTGTAGGGTCCGGTTCTCAAGGTAGTCATCATTGTGGCTAGAGCTTGGATTTGTTCATTTCTCCTTGCTTGTTGGTGAGTCCACATGGTTCGAGGATGGATGTTATCTTTGTAGTTCCTTTTCTTGCATTTCATTTTCGGATTATGTTGTATGGTCTGTGACCCTATTTGATTCAAGTATTGTAATAGATGGCTAATTGAGACAAGTCTAGACTTCCGCTTTCCTTTATGAAAATTTTGGACTTGAAATGCGTTTTCACTTTTTATTGTTCTATGCTTATGTTATGATATGCTAAGTGGCTTACATGTTGCCTTTCAGGGTTCTATGCACCTTGTTATGTCTAGGGGGTATCCTTGGGTCGTGACTTAGGTGGTTTATCCATAACACCTTAACAGAAGAAACGTCTTTGTTCCTCAATCTCTTAACTTGCCGGTCTAAGATCTCAACCGGAACTTCTTCATTAGAAAAGTTCTATTTCACTTCTAACCCTTCTAGGGGAATTATGGATGTCGGATCTCCAACACACTTTTTCAACATACAGACATGGAAAACCAGATTCATCGATGCCAACTCATTTGGCATATTAAGCTCATATGCAACCTTACCAACACGCCTTAAAATTTGATATGGGCCTACAAAATAGGGACTAAGTTTTCATGGGTGAGATTTTCAAGTAAGCTCAATCAAGCACATCAAATTCAAGGTCTCTCTTTTTAATATCCGCATAAGACTTTTGTCGACTTTGGGCCATTCTCAACCTCTCTCTAATGAGTCGAACCTTCTCTATATCCTCTTGAATTAACTCCGGTCCTATCAAAGCAACCTCATCTACCTCAAACCATCCTAAAGGATATCTACACCTCCTAACCTAAATAGCCTCAAACGGAGCCATGCCAATCCTCGAATGGTAGCTATTATTATAGGCAAATCCATTCAAAGGCAAATGGTCATCCCAATTTCGCTTGAAATAAATCATGCAAGCCCTCAACATATCTTCAAATGTTTGGATTGTTCTTTCCGCTTGCCAATCGGTTTGGGGGTTAAAAGTTTCGTTAAGCTTAACTTTCATGCCAAGACCCTTTTGGAAGGACTTCCAAAATTGTGAAGTAAACTGAGTACCTCTATCGGAGATAATGGACAAGGGTACTCCATGAAAGCTTACCATCTCTATCAAATATAGCTTAGCATAATCTTCCGCCGTACACGAAATCTTGATAGGAATTAAATGGGCTGACTTCGTCATTAGATCTATTATAACCCAAATCTAATCATATTGTTGCCGAGTTCGTGGCAACCCTACTATGAAGTCCACATTTAAATCTTCCCACTTCCAAGTAGGCATGCTAACATCTTGGGATAAACCTCTTGGTTTCTGATGCTCAACCTTTACTTGTTGGCAATTAGGACACTTAATCACAAATCCCGCGATATCCTTCCACATCCCATTCCAGCAATAGATCTCCCGCAAATTGCAGTACATCTTTGTGGCTCCCGAATTAATAGAATACCGAGAAATACAGGCTTCTAACAAGATTTGTTCCCTCAAGTCATCAACAGTCGGAACACACAAACGTCCTTGGTAGCTTAAGACACCATTACCCCCTCTTGGAAGAAAGCCTCTCTAGACTTCTTTAGAACCGCCTCTTTCAATTCAACTAAGGTCGGATCAAGACATTGTTTGGTCTTCACATCAGTCACAAAGGACGATTCAAAACCATTATGGACCATGACACCACCCTTGGTGGAATCCACTAGTTGAACTCCCAATTAGGCCAACCTATGAACATCTCTAACCAACTTTTTTTTTCATCATCTACATGTGCAACACTACCCATGGATAATCGACTAAGGGCATCCGCCACCACATTTGCTTTACCGGGGTGATAGAGAACACTCGTATCATAATATTTCAATAACCCAAGCCATCTTCTTTGGCGAAGGTTTAGATCATTTTGGGAAAAACACATATTGCAAACTTTTGTGATCTGTGAAAACATCCACATGGACACCATACAAATAATGCCTCCAAATCTTTAAGGAAAATACAACCGCCGCTAATTCAAGGTCATAGGTAGGATAGTTCATCTCATGAACCTTTAGTTGCCTTGAAGCATAGGCAATCACCTTACCATTTTTCATAAACAAACATCCCAACCCAACTCGAGAGGAATGACAATAAACGACTAAACCATCCATCCCTTCTGGTAACGTCAACACTGGAGCGGAAGTGAGTCTATCTTTCAACTCTTGGAAACCTTTTTCAGAAGCATCCGACCATATAAACTTGGAATTCATTTAAGTCAAAGCCATCAATGGAGAAGCAATGGAGGAAAATCCCTCAACAAATCTTCTATAATAACCGGCCAAACCCAAGAAACTTATAACATATGTCGGTGATAGAGGTCTAGGCCAACTCTTGACCACATCTGTCTTCTTCAGATCTACCTCAATACCCTTGCTTGAAACTATATGGCCAAGAAAAGCTACGGACCTTAGCCAAAACTGACATTTACTAAACTTTTCATAGAGTTGTTCGACCTTGACAATTTGCAATACAGTCCTTAAATGCTCAATATTCTCATTCTCACTTCTTGAATAGATCAAAATATCATTTATGAACACAATTACAAGAATATCAAGGTATTGTCTAAACACCCTATACATCAAATACATAAACCCCACCAGGGCATTAGTCAAACAAAAGGACATCACCAAAAACTCAAAATGACCATATCGGGTTCTGAAAGCCATTTTTGGGATATCTTCCTCTTTCATCCTCAACTGGTGATAACCCGACTAGAGATCAATTTTAGAGAAATAACTTGCCCCTTGAAGTTGATCAAATAAGTCATATATTCTCGGGAGGGGATACTTGTTATTAAATGTCACTTTGTTCAACTGCCGATAGTTAATACACATACAGAGCTAATTATCCTTCTTTCTCATAAACAACACCGAAGCACCCTATGGAGAGATACTTGGTCGGATGAAACCCTTATCTAATAACTCATTTAAGTGATCCTTCAACTCCTTAAGTTCTCTCGGAGCCATTGTATAGGGAGGAATAGAGATAGGTTGGGTATCGGCGAGAAAGTCAATCCCGAAGTCTATTTCCCTTTTGGGAGGAATACCGGGTAAATTATCGGGGAAAACCTCCTTAAACTCTTTTACAACTTGGACCGACTAAAGAATAGGAGTTTCGGACTCCACATCCCTCACCCTCACTATATGGTAAATACAACCCTTAGAAATCATTTTCCTAGCTTTTAGGTAAGAATCAAATTGACCTCTAGGCATAGAATTTCCCCCCTTCCACTCAAGGATAGGATCATTTGGAAACTGAAACTTGACTACCTAGTCCTACAATCAATAGAGGCGTACCAAACAATGCTACCAATCCATACCCATGATAACATCAAAATCTATCATGTCAAGCTCTATAAAATCAACAAGAGTAACTCTATGGGATAAGGAAATGTGACATCTTCTATAAATCCTCTTAGCCACCAAAAAATAACCAACAGGGTTAATGACAGAAAAAGGTTCTTACAATACATCGGGAAGAATATCAAATATCCTAGCTACATAAGGGGTCACAAAGGACAAAGTAGCACGTGGATCTAGTAAAACATACACATCTATATGGAAAAATTTTAATAGACCAGTTACCACATCCGGGGAACTTTCTTGATCACCTCTTGTTTGGATAGCATAGAAATGATTTTGCTTAGGAGCATTCCTACTTGAACCACTTAGACCGGATGAAGGGAATGGTTGAGCCCTACGACGACCATCTCCCTCATTCTTAGCAACTGAAGGACAGTTCCTTATTTTGTGATTTGTATTTTCACAACAAAAGCAAGCATTAGAATCCGCTAGACACTTCCTGTCATGATTTCTCCAACATTTAGAACAAGTAGGCATCGAAGACCTATTACCATTTCCTTGAGGTTTTGGGTTAGACACCATTTAATTATTAGGCCTTGAAGGAGCACTAGAAGAACCTTCCCTGGAGAACTTTTGCCGAAACCTAAAATGACCCCGTCCACCAGACCTAGAATGTGAATAGTTACCATCATCTACTCTTGCTCTTTTTGCCTCTGTAGATCTTTCCTTGAGCTTTTCTTCCTAAATTTGTTGGGCATGCACCATAACGTAAGAAATTTCCATGTCATGGATAAGCATAGCGGTGCGGCACTCTTTAACTACCATGTCGGACACACCCGACATAAACTTACTCATCTTAGCCCTACGATCCGCCACAATGGAAGGAGCATACTTGGGTAGTTGAGTGAACCTCAAAGCGTATTCCCTTACACTCATAATTCCTTTCCTAAGGTTGATTAACTCAAGTACGTTGGCCTCTGTCATCTCTAGAGGGAAGAATATGTCAAGAAATGCACTTTTGAACATTTTCCACTATATGGGACCCGCTTCCATCGGGCTTTCCTCTTTCCACTGATTGAACCAAATCTGAGCAACCCCTTTGAGTTCGTAAGCGGCTAGTTCCGCCTTCTCTACTGGGGTCACACCCATAACATAATATACCTTGTAGACCTCGTCAATAAACTCTTGAGGGTCTTCCTCAACTTTGAAGCCATAAAATTTTGGAGGGTTCATTCTCGTAAAATCCCTCACTCTTGACTCCGTTGTACCCATATTTGGGTTCATGAGGACTACCACCTTTCTATTGGCTTGTCCCATCATAGGTTGAGCCAATACTTAAAATGCTGATCTAAACTCTACATTTGTTACATTCTAATTCAATGGGTCAATCGGAGCTTGGGGATGAGCATGAGGAGGAACCTCTTGATCAACATTTTCTCCCTCCATCCTTCTTGTAGACTTTCTAGTAGTCATATCCTGAAAACCATCGGGCATGGATTAGGAGAAAGACTTATAGAGTTAAACACGATGGCACGACTTAGAGAAGTGAAGAAGTGAAGTTTTCTAAACATCGAATTTCCTCTCATTCATAAATGTGGCATTGTTCACACTTATCAACAAGACTCTACTAGACATAGTTTGAGACATCCTAGAACCATTCTAAACCTTGTGCTTCGATTACCAAGTTTGTCACGACCCAAGGGTACCCCCTAGAGGTAACAAAGCGTATGAGACCCTGAAAGGCTTCATACAAGCCACTTAGCATATCATAACATAATGTAATAGCAATGAGTGGGAACTTAAGACTTTTCAATACAATCAAAGTCTTTTATAAAATTAGAGGAAGTCTAACATAATTGTCTCAAACTATATGAACAACATGAATAAAGTCTTGGGTCACACCCCATACAATAGTCAAAGACATAAAAGAAAGATATAAAGGAAAGTGCTGATCACATCCTCGAACAGAATGAGGATTCACTAAAACTTCATTTCCTTGATCAACAATGAAGCTAGCCACGAGTGTGAGAACATATATTGCTGGACCCTACAATTGATAAGAATGTAGGCAAGAGTATTCGTTAGTACAATCAACTACTAACTATGATGGCTAGTATAAACAAAATAAACATAAGCATTAATCAACATAAAACATAAGGCATAAGCATAATCAAGACATAATAAGCATCACGATGAAAGAGGAATACTTTATTAAGTGTCCTCCCTTAACCTTAGCCAAGACTTTGGTCATCCGCCTCTAGTGAACTTCACATCATGGAAGGCATATCTAGTAACACTCCAAGCAATTCAATTTCATAACATAGTGACCTATATGCAAAACGACACCACATTGATTTAATTAAAACTGAAAATTACCTATATGCCCCTAAAATAACCGTCCATACCTAACCTACGAGACCACGACTAACCGACCTTTGATGGACTTACGGTCAGTCCTGGCAGTTGTCATTCGTGGTCAGAGAATTTAGCCTTGACCAACGGACCCTTGGACCCAGCTACGGTCCATGAGTCAAGTCGTGGACCTGACCCAATGGTTTTTTGGTGACCCTCTCCACAGACCCACCTACGGTCCGTGGTCTAACCCACGAACCGTGTTTGGCCACCATGGATGGTACCTGGAGCTTGCTGAAAATTTGATATGTTCCCTCTTTCAGATCCAGGGTCTTACAATGGAATACCAAGAATTATTGTCTTCTGACAAGGTATGTTCTCTCAAGTTGTCTACATTAAGAAAACAAAAACGACCTTGATATCTAAATACCTCATCTCCTCCTTGAAAGAAAGCCTCTACAAACCTTTTAAGCACCGCTTCCTTTAATTTAACCAAAGTTGGATCAAGACCTTGCTTGACTTTCATATCCGCCAAAAAATACAATTCTTATCCATTGTGAACCATAACCCCACCTTTAGTAGGGTCTACTAGCTGAACACCCGACCAAGCTAATCTAGGAATATCTCGACCCAACTCCTTTGAATCATCTTCGATGTGAGCCACACTACCCATACATAACCAATTTAGAGCATCCGTCACCACGTTCAACTTACCAGTGTGATAGAGAACACTCATATCATAATCCTTTAGTAAATGAAGTCACATTCATTGGCGAAGATTTAGATCCTTCTATTAAACACATATTGCAAACTCTTGCAGTAGGTGAAAATATCTATATGAACACCATACAAATAGTGCCTCTAAATATTTAAGGCAAAAACAACTGTCGTTGGTTCAAGGTCATGGTTAGGATAATTCTTTTCATAAATCTTAAGTTGCCTCGAATCATAGGCAATAACTTTCCCATTTTGGATAAGTACACATCCTAGCTCAATTCTGGAGGCATCACAATAAACCAAAAACTATCAGTTCCTTTCGGTAAAGTCAAAACCGGAACGGAAGTAAGTCTATCCTTTAATTCCTGAAAACTGTTTTCATATGCTTCCAACCATATGAACTTAGCCTTCTTTAGAGTCAATGTTTGTAATGGAGAGGCAATCCTAGAAAATCCCTCAACAAACCTTTTGTAGTAACCAGCCAAACTCAACAAACATCTAATGTCCGAAGGGGATAGAGGTCTAGGCCAACTCTTAACCACATCTATCTTCTTAGGAAATACTTCAATACCCTTACTTGAAACAATATGACCAACAAAAGCCACAGACCTTAACCAATACTCACATTTGCTAAACTTCGCAAAGAGTTGTTGGTCTTTGAGGATTTTCAACACAATCCTCAAATGATTGATGTGATAATCCTCATTTCTCGAATAAATCAAGATATCATCAATGAACAATCACAAATATTTCAAGGTATAGTCTAAACAACCTATTCATCAATTCCATAAATGTTGCGAGAGCATTATTAAAAAAAATGACATTACTAAAACACAAAATGACCATACTAGGTTCAAAAAGCTATTTTCGGAATGCCATCTTCTTTCACCATCAGTTGATATAACCCGACTGGAGGTCAATGTTAAAGAACTAATTCGCTACTTTAAGTTGGTCAAACAAATCATCTATCTTTGGAAGATGATACTTATTCTTAATGGTAACCTTGTTCAATTTTCGATAGTCTATACACATACAGAGAGAACCATCATTCTTTCACAAACAGGACTCGAGCACCCCTTGGAGAGATACTAGATTGGATGAAACTCATATCCAACAAATCTTTCAACCGCTCCTTTAATTCCTTAACTTTTGTTGGGGCCATACAATAAGAAGGAATAGAGACATGGTGCGTATCTGGGCAAAGGTCAATATGGAAGTCTATTTCCCTTTCGGTAGGAATACCAGGTAAATCCTTTTGAAATACTAGCAGAAACACATTTACAACAGGGACCGACACAAGAGTAGGGTTCTCAAAATTTGTATCCCTCACCCTAACTAGATAGTAAATGCAACCCTTAGAAGTTAAATTTCTAGCTTTAAGACAAGAAACAAACTGACCATTAGGCATAGAGTTTCTCCCTTCCCATTCTAGGACAAGCTCATTTGGAAACTGAAACTTGACTACACGAGTTCTACAATCAATAGAACTATAACATGAGTGAAACTAATCCATACCAAGGATAACATCAAAATCTAGCACAACAAGCTCTACCAAATAAACAAGAGTAACTCTATTGGACAAGGAAACAAGACACAATATATAGACCCTCTTAGCTACCATAGAATCGACAACATGATTAGGGATAGAAAAGAGATCTAACTACACATCTGCAAGAATATAAAACGTCATAGCCATATATGGCATCAAAACAAACAAGCTAGCACCAGGATCAAGTAAAGAATAAACATCAAGTTGGAAGACTTTCAACATACCGGTAATAACATTGGGAGAACCCTCTAGTTCACCACGAGTCTGAAGTGCATAAAACCTTTTTTGCTTCTGGCTTTTACTAGAACTGGATGAAGGATTAGGTTAAGCTCATCTACGACTATATCTTTCATTCTTAGAACCTTAAGGAAAATCCCTTATCTTGTGGTCCATCCTACCACAACCAGAGCAAGTATAGGAACAGTCTAGACATTTACCCTCATGCTTCCTTCCACACTTAGCATAAATAGGCAATGAAGAAACACTATCATTTCCTCCTCGATACTTAGGGTTAGTCATCCTAGCTTTGTTGAACTTGGAAGGAGCATTGGGGGATCCTTGACCAGATTAACTTTGTCGAAACATAGAACGACCATGCCTATTGGGATTGAAATGTGAGAAGTTACCATCACCGGTCTTAGCCCTATTTTTCTCGTGAGACTTTTACTTCAGTTTATCTTCTTCAATTTGTTGAGCATGAACTATGAGACGAGAAATATCCATATCAATAACAAGCATAGTGGTACGACATTCCTTAACCACCATTGTGGGCACACCCGAAACGAACTTGCTCATCTTCGCCCTAGGATCGACAACCATTGTAGGAGCATATCGAGATAATTGTATGAACTTGACAACATATTCCATAAAACTCATATTTCCTTGACGAAGGTTGATGAATTCAATCACCTTTGCCTCCCACGTCTAAAGGGGAAAAAACGTTTCAAGGAAAGTAACTTTAATATTTTCCCAGTCAAGAGGACCCGCATCTTCCCGTCTCTCTTCTTTACACTAATTGAACCATATTTGAGAAACACCTTTAAGTTGATAAGCGGCCAACTCAGCCTTTTCAACCGGGGTCACTCTCATAATTATCAATACCTTGTAAACCTCATAAATAAACTCTTGAGGATCTTCCTCAACCTTAGAAGATTGAAACTCCAAAGGATTCATTCTAGTGAAGTCCCTCACTCTAGATCTCATCTTACCCACATTTGGGTTCACGGGAACCGCAACCTCCCAATTGGCTTGGTCCGTCACGGCTTGAGCCAACACTAGAAAAGCAGCCCTAAACTCTGCATTAGTTACTTGCTCCGCCAAAAGATAGACCAAAACTTGAGGAGATTGAGGGGGATCTTCTTGTTCCACATTCTCCCTCACATTCCTTTTAGCATAAACACTACGAGTACCCATCTCATGTAGAGAATTGGATAAAGATTAAGAGAGAGACCGTATAGAGTTAAACTCTAATGCATGAATTTAGAATAATGAAAGAAGTAGAGTTTCCTAAACATATTATAGCCTCTCATTCATAAGTGTGACGCTTCACACTTATGAACAAGACTCTACTCGGCATGACTTACGTGACTTCCTAGGATCTTCTAAACCTTGTGCTATGATTTCCAAGTTTGGCATGACCAAGGGTATCCCCTAGGTATAACATGGCGTACAAGACCCCAAGCGGCCCCATAAAAGCCACTCAGCTTTCATTATACAAGAAATAGAGTGAAGAGATTTAGGACAGTTTTAATGTATCAAAGTTTAATATAGAAAAATGGAAATCTAAACATTGTCTCAAAGTCATCGAGTACATAAGAATTAATCTGGACATAGTCCGTACATCATATTCCAAAACTCTAAATAAGGAAAACTAAAAACAATAAATTTCTCGTCCTCGAAGTATGAGGACTCACCCATAGCTAGAAATCTTCTCAACCAATCTAGCCACGAAATCGGACCCTACATGTCACGCCCTGAGGCTACAGCCTTGACGAACATGGGACATAGGATCACGAGTCAGCCCAAGCTAACCCTGAACTGGCATATCATAAGCATACTTAAAGATATACTGAATATAGAAATACTGAGTGAAAGCTTAAAATTATAATTAGAATTGGAATGACCGGGAATACCCAATACTGTATGAATAAATAAACTATTAGTTTAATAACAAATGAAAGATCAAACTCTAAGAAAAACTGAATCTAACTATGTCTGAAATAGGAATTTAACTTACTAGAGATGATTAGACATATCCCAAGCTAACTCTAGCAAAACTGAAACTAAAAAGATTGGAAATGAACAAAACATGTCTATCATCCTTGAAGAATTAGGGCTCACCACTGCTACTACTGAACTGGAGATCGGGAATCGATCTATGCGTGATTAAAATGTTGGGGACTTGAACCTACATCATGAGAAGATGTAGTGCATAGTATGCGTCAGTACTTCAAAGGTAATGAGTATGTAGGATGTGATAAAATTGAACAATATATACATAACTGAACAAAGCAATAAGAGCAATGATATAATCTAAAGTGAATGTAAATATAGGAATATACTGAATACTGAGCTAACCGAATGCAATGACCAAGTAAATAACATGCTGAGACTGAATACTAAACTATAACTGGTAACCTGATCAATGCACTAGATTTTGACTGTGGGAGCTACTAATAACCGACATAAAACCACGTGAGCTAAACGTGGACTCTGATGTACTACCCTATTGAGAGGACCCAATATACCTTACTAGGGGTATAAGCTTATGACTTGCGTGATCATTAAATATGATGCCAACAGAGGGCACTTAACCTACGAGGACGCATAGTTCTGGAACTATGAGGGTGACTGACCCTAGTCAACTCGGTATTAAGCCTACTCCCAACTAGAACGTATAAAATACAACATAACTGCAATAAATTAGATAGCTCGAGATTCTATCATGCTAACTAAAAATGCAACATTGAGTACTGATAACAAAACATTTTGTAAACTGATGCATGTATATCTGTATAAACTGACCTAGCAAGTGTAATTCATGAATTGAACAAATCTACACAACTAGGGCTCTGAATTTTATGCAAGAATTAAGCAACATAGTTACGAAAATGTAATATTCTGATTTGAATTAGTCTAACACCTAAATCACAACAAGAATCTGAAGTTCTGGAAACCCTAAGTCTAAACATAATGAAGGGAATCAAGAATCTGATTGAATTTTAGGACCCAATGGATGAAAGGAACCCACTAGTTAAATCCCACATACCTAGTGACAAATTTCATGGAGAAATCTTTTGATTTTGGGGCTTGAACTGGAGAAAACCTTGTTGCTTTCTTGGAAAGGGTTGGTCGACTATTTCTTCTCCTTTTCCTTTAAATTGGATGAATTTTCAAGATTGACTTTACTAAGGTAAGTTCTAATTAAGTTACTAGGATAAAACTGCCAAAAATGACATATTTTAGGTGTTAAATGACGTAGTTTAGGGGTCCAACGCATAGGGAAAAGACCAAACGACCCTTGACTTAAAAGTTGTCGGGGCCAATCGTGGACCGTGGATGGACCCATGGTCTGTCCTGGTCAACCGTCGTTTAGCTTCAGAGGATGGCTTCTGAGGGGTCTGAACCACAGACATGGACTACGGGCAGTGGTCCCACCTACGGTCCGTAGGTCCTGGCATGGATCGACCATTGGATAAAAATTTTGGAGTTTCTAGGGAGGGGTTGTAGGTGGCCAACCATGGACCCCTCCTATGGTCTGTGGGTCAACCGGCGGTCCATAGGTGGCTCCGTTGGTGGCACCTACAACTTCTAGTCTGTCTAGAATACGGGGTGTTAAATTATCTCCCCCTTAAGAACATTCATCCTCAAATGAAGACTAAACTAACTCAGTATGGAGGGAAAGAGCTGCAAACCCCAACCAGTAAGTATTAGAAACTGAAACCTGGCTTAACTATGTTCCAAGAACATGCAAATATGCTGAAAATGCAAGTATAACTAAAGGAACATGATAATAAGACTGATACTACGCATGAGTAACTGAAAGAGTGGAGAGGAACTATTATCTCAAGTTGGAATGGAATCGGAAGGAAATAGTGATGATACTTGGCCTTCATGGCTACTTCTACTTCCCAAGTAGCTCCCTCTACGGATTGAATCCTCCACAAAACCTTAACTGAAGCGACTTCTTTGTTTTTCAACCTTCGAACCTGACTGTCACGACCTGGGAGCACCCCCTAGTCGTAACCGGCATACTCGACCTCGAAGAGGTCTAATACAAGCCTCTTAGCATTCATTCATCGCATAGACACTAAAACCATAAGGAATTAAAAACTTTCTTTACCAAGAAAACATTT
>JAJOOR010005811.1:0-77554 GCA_036250505.1 Solanum acaule
ATGAAGGTTATGTATGAAATCCTCAATGCTAGCATGATGTTTAAAGTGTGTTGATGATGAGGAGTATAATGTGAATGATAATGTTAGGGATAAGGTGTGGTCTACATGATCGATTATGTTAAGTACTATTGTGGAATGACCCCTACTTATATGACCCCTAAATGAATGTGTGATCATATACGTGTTAGGAGTGCCTAGTTTAGAATCCCTAAAGGCTTTATATATGAATTGCTCATGATTTGGGGACATTGTGAATTTGTTGTGATCCCTTGAAGGGAAGTGCACTCAATATCAATGTTGTTGCTATTATGTCACTATGAGGACCAATATACACACACTCTACATATATAGCTATGAATATGATGTGTTATGGTGTCTATTGAAAGGTTAACTCTACATTATGTGAAATTATGTTTATGTGAAAGGCTTTCTCACATATCTACACACACACATGAATGAATGAATAAAGTTTATGATAATCTAGTAAAAGTGAGTCTCTTGAAAGGTTTCCTCAATTGTACTCTAAACTAGACTATGTTATGAATATGGTATGACTGTGTGAAAGGTCATTCTCACATAATGTAGGTTCTATGATGAAAGGTCATTCTCATCTTAGTTACCTTTGAGCTATATGATATGAGGGATTAAGTCCCTAAAGCCTTTTTTATGAACTAATGTTAAATAAAGGCTTAAAGATGTTTAAAAAGGGAGTTGGAGCTTAGCACCGAGTGAACATGAAAAATGAGAGTGGGGGCTTCACGTTTAGTAAGTCCAGATTTCAACAAGAGAACCTTCACATTTAGCAAGTCCGGGTTCCCAACATAGATGTTGTCTCATGAGATGGAAACCTCCACGCTTAGTAAGTCAAGGTTTCTACTAGAAATCCCCTTGTTCCATAACTACGTGCCCCCGTAGGTCTTAGCTTAGTGGATCCACTAGATAGCTAATATGTATGTAGGTCCTACCTTGGCAAGTAGTACCCTCTCTTTTCGGTGTGGGAGTAGAACACCGGATTCCATGTAGCTCACATGGTCTATGTCGGTTATGGCAATGTCTCCCGAAAGTTAAGAAATGAACTAAGATAAGAATATGAACTCTAGTCATGTTTTCTTGAAGAGTTACTTAGTGTAGGTAGGACTATGGACCCTACTTATGCATTGCACAAGTGGACTCTAAGGGAGGTTATGATTAGGCTCTTTATGAAATGAAGACTATGGTCTATGTATGTTTATATGAAAGCATGTTAAGGTTCACTTTACTTATGTCAAGACGTGAAGTATGATTATGCATGTGAATTACACTTATGACTTCTTAATGGGTTTGCTTAATATATGTGGGGGTATGGGACTCCATGTGTACATTGCAGAAGTGAGCTTGTGAAGAGGTTGTGAGGGTGGTTTACCTAAGATATGAACTAAATGGGTTATGACTAATGATGTAGTAAATAAATGAGTCCTTATATGATGTTATGAAGCATGTTGGTCTTATGTCTTATGTTAAATGAAGATGCTATGACTTGTTGAATATAATGTGCCTAGTCTATGGTGGCTTCCTAGGAACACTTGGTGTGAGTAGTATTATGGGATGCTACTTGCACATTGCACTAATGTGACTTGGGGGTTGTCTTAGGTGATGGTTCCTATGTGAAAACTATGTCTTATGGTGTGCTTATGACTCTATGAATATATGTGGTTGGATTGATGAAGGCTATATGTAAGTTCACCCTTGGTAACCTTAAGGTGATACATTGCACCAAGTATTCCCTAAGGGTTACTTGAGGAAAGGAGTTAAGATAAAGAGGAAGGTAATGTATTAAATGCATTGATTGTGCCTAAACTGTTATAAGTGGCTCTATGTGCTTTTATGAATGGTTTATGTGTGTATTATGATGTATGTGGTTTATATTGTTCCTATTGTACTAAATGTTCTTGAAGTTTCTCTAAAATGGCATGATCCATGGTTTCCAACTAAATGTCCCTCTTAAAAGCATGTTTTTGCATGGTTATCATACTTCGTGCATTCTTGTACTAACAACATTCTTCTTCATCTTTTTACAGCAAGTGTAGATGGCTAAAGGGCCTTTCCTAGAAGTGATGAGCTTGGCTTACTATTCCCATGTTCGGGTGTGTCCTTAAAGATTTAAGGACCTTTATGTTAAAGAGTTTCCTTAAGTTCAATGTACTAGATAGTAGTTTCTTTTGTATTGTAAGGGTTTTGTCCCTCTTGTGTTGTAGTCGTGTTTTAAGATGGCTACCTTGAGACGTAGTACTCTGATTTTTTATTAAAGGTTTAAATGAGGTGCCTTTTTAAGTCTTGTGTTATATTATGAAAAAGTTTTAAATTTTCCGCTATTTTTCTGTGATAAATGCTATGACGAATGCTAAGGGCTTGTATAAGACCTCCGAGAGGTCGAATACACCGGTAACGGCTAGGAGGTGCTCTCGGGTCGTTACAAGTATTGTCTAAACACTTTATTAATAAAATCCATAAACGTCGTTGGAGCATTAGTCAACCCAAATGACAAAACCACAAATTCATAGTGACCATACCGGGTTCTAAAGGTCGTCTTTGGAATATCAACCCCTCTCACCCTCAATTAGTGATAACCCAAATGAAGATCAATCTTAGAGAAATAGCTAGCCCCTTGAAGTTGGTCAAACAAATCATCAATTCTCGTAAGAGGATATTTATTCTTAGTGGTAACTTTATTCAATTGACGATAATCGATGCACATTTTAAGAGACCCATCCTTCATTCTAACAAACAATACGAGAGCAACCCATGGAGAGATACTCGATTGGATTAAACCCTTGTTTAACAAATCCTTCAATTATTCTTTCAACTCATTTATCTCTACCAGAGCTATTCTATAAGGAGGAATGGAGATAGGTTGCGTATCCGGAAGAATGTCAATACAAAATTCTATTTCCCGCTTGGGAGGAATATCGAGCAAATCACCGGGGAGAACTTCCGAAACTCATTCACTACCAGAATCGACTCTAGAGAAGTGGTTCCAGATTTAGCACCCTTCACCTTAACAAGATGGTAAATACACCCTTTGAAGATCATCTTCCTAGTTTTAAGGCAAGAGACAAATTGACCTCTAGGAATAGAATTTCCCCCCTTCCACTCTAAGTTAGGCTCATTTGGAAATTGGAACTTAACCACCCGAGTTCTACAATCGCTAGAGGCATAACATGAATGCAACCAATCCATACCCAAAATCACATCAAAGTCTAACATGTCTAAATCAACCAAAGTAACCCTATGGGACAAAGAAATGGGCCAACTTTTATAAACCCTCCTAGCCACCACAGAATCACAAATCGGGGTAGAGACCGAAAAAGGTTCTACTAACACTTTGGGGAGTGTTTCAAACTTCATGGCCACAAAAGGTGTCACAAAGGACAAAGTTGCACCAGGATCTAACAAGGCATATACATTAATGGAAAAGACTTTTAACATACCAGTCACCACATCCGGGGAGCTCTCTTTGTCACCTCGGGATTGAAGAGCATAAAAGCGGTTTTAATTTGGGCATTGGAGTTTGAACCTCTTGGAAGAGCTTGTTTATTTTCTCTTCCCTTATCCTTGAGCATCAGACAAACTGTCATGTTGTGGCCAATCTTCACACAACTAAAACACCCATCGGTGCAAACTAGGCCCTTACTATCATGCTTTCTACCACATTTTGTACAATTAGGCCTAGCCACATAAGAACCACCACTATTACCTCCTTGAGGTTTAGGGTTGGAAACCCTATCCTTGTTGACCCTTGGAGAACTAGAAGAGACTTGGTTGGAAAACCATTGTCTAAACCTTGGTTGACCTTGTCCATTGTACCTATCATGGGAAAAGTTCACAGCATTGGTTCTAGCTCTTTTCATCTCCCTATTCTTTTCCTTGAGTTTTGGCTATTCAATTTATTGAGTGTATACCATAAGCGTTGAGATATCCATGTCATGATGGGGCATTGCCATACGACACTCTTTTTCAACGAAGTCGGACACACCCGTCAAAAACCTACTCATCTTATCCTTCGAATCCGCCAGCATATTTGGAGTATACTTGGACAATTTAGTGAATTTTAGGGCATACTCTTTCACGCTTATACTTCCTGGAAGAAGGTTAATGAACTCTTCCACCTTAGCTTCCTTTGTCTCTCGGGGAAAAAATCTATCAAGAAATGCCAATTTGAACAATTCACATCCTACTGGGCCCGCTCCTACGGGTCTTCTATCCTTCCACTGATCATACCATACTTGAGCAACATATTTTAGTTTGTAGGCGGCTTACTTTGCCTTCTCTTCTGAAGACACCCCTATAATAGCATGAACTTTATAAACCTTATCGATAAACCTTTAGAGATCCTCTTTTACTTTATAGCCATGAAATTTGGAAGGGTTCATTCTATCAAAATCCCTAACCCTTAAAGCAGCTGAATTAATATTAGGGTTCACCAGAGCTACAACCTCTCTATTGGCTTGAGCCGTCACGACTTGAGCTAACATTTGGATAGTGGACCTAAACTCTGCATGGATCACATTCTTAACCAAAGGATCAACCAGAGCTTGATTTGCTTAAGAAGGAGCTCCTTGATTCACATTCTCCTCTTCCACCCTTCTAGCATTAACCGTTCGTGTATTAATATCCTGAAGACACAACAGAAGGATTAGGAGAAGGACTTTATAGAGTTAAACTCCAACGCATGACTTAAGAGTAATGTAAAAAGTGAAATTTCCTAAACATCTTATAGTCTCTCATTGATAAGTGTAGCGCGCTTCAATCTCATGCACAAGACTCTACTAGACGTGGCTTTATGAGACATCATCATAGAATCATTCTAAACCTTGTGCTCTGATTACCAAGTTTACCACAACCCAAGGCTACCCCTAGATGTAACAAGGCACATAGAACCCCGAAAGGTCTCAAGTAAGCCACTTAGCATATCATAACATAAGCATAGAACAATAAAGAGTAAAAATGCATTTCAAATCCAAAATTTTCATTAAGGAAAGGGGAAGTCTAGACTAGTCTCAATTAGCCATATATTACTATACTTGTATCCAATAGGGTAAGAGTCTAGATGTAACAAGGCACATAGAACCCCGAAAGGCCTCATGTAAGCCACTTAGCATATCATAACATAAGCATAGAACAATAAAGAGTAAAAATGCATTTCAAATCCAAAATTTTCGTTAAGGAAAGGGGAAGTCTAGACTAGTCTCAATTAGCCATATATTACTATACTTGTATCCAATAGGGTAAGAGCCCATACAACATAATCCGAAAAGGAAATACAAGAAAAGGAACTACAAAGATAACATCCATCCTCGAATCATGAGGACTCACCAACAAGCTAAGAGAAACGATAAAATCCAAGCTTTAGCCACAATGAGGACCACCTTGAGAACCCGGCCCTACACTTGGGGAAAATGTAGGAAAATATGGGTTAGTACAAAAATGCTCTAAGTATGATAGTCATGCCTAAAATCATGAAAGCATGCTAAAAGGGACATTTTAATTTAATACAGGCAATTTACTAAGTTGAAGCATCATTTTGAAGATAGTGAAAAACATAAGTCATATGCATAATAATCTCATAGATCATCATATCATAAGAGGAACATATCATAAATACTCTCAAAGCCTACTTGTGCAATGCATGAACAAGATCTCATAATCTCACCCATACTAAGTAATGTCTCTTGAGTAACCATAGTTCATAATTCATACTCTTGTTCATACTGTTATCATAATGAGGAATAAGCCTTAACCGACATAGACCATGTGAGCTTATCATTGAATCCGGTATCTACCCCACAACGAAAAGTGGTTGTCCTACTTGCCTAAGGTAGAACTATACTTTTAGCTTAGGTGGATCCACTGGGTAGATAACCTATGAGGGCACATAGTTTATGGGATAAGGAGATTGCTACTAGAAACATGGACTCAACTAAGGTAGAAGGTTTCCATCTCATGAGATACATACTTTGGGAACTCAGACTCAACTAAGGTAGAAGAAACCCATTTGGAAAGCTGGGCTCAACAAGTGTAAAGGCTTTCTTTGGGAATCTCAATTCAACTAGGGTATAAGCTTCCAGCACATATTCATATCCACTAAGTTCTAAGCATTAATTCCCATGCGTTACATATTAAGTCTTGAATTAAGTTCATATTCATGGAGGAATGTCTTGACACTGAATCAAACATAATTCATACTATAGCTCATAGATTTAATAGGTGAGAATAGTCTTTCCACTTTAGAATCATCATATTGTGAGAAACAATTTCACATCATATCATATTCATACATCGGTGTGCATATGAGGATAACCTTCCAACCACACAACAACTAGATCATAATCATAATCACTTTACTCTCAAAGTATTCTTAAAGCATATACTAAATTTCATAAATCATGCATAATTCTCATACATTTCCATTCAAGGATCAAGGATCATATTCCATCAATACATGTAGAATTAATAAATTTTGACATGGATAATAACATGATTC
This sequence comes from Solanum acaule, assembly GCA_036250505.1. Lineage (NCBI taxonomy): Eukaryota > Viridiplantae > Streptophyta > Magnoliopsida > Solanales > Solanaceae > Solanum > Solanum acaule. The sequence goes on from JAJOOR010005811.1 coordinate 6,521, forward strand.
AAACAACTCCATTACTACAAGCATAATCACATAATATCCTTTTTTCATTAATTCACCCACATCATAAGGTCATAAATTGGGAATATGGGGATTTCATGGATTCTTGGGGGATTGCAACATAAGACCATGATAAATCATTAATTCAATCATAATATCAAGTAATTAAATCATTAGAATCATTTTTAAGGGAATCCATGACTTGGAGTCAAACCCTTGCTTTTGGGGAATTTCTATCTTTGAAATTGAGTTTTAAAGGGACTGCATGGATGAAGATCTACCATACCTTAGTAATGAATTCCAATGAATTTGAGAAGAAAACCTTGCTCCTTGAACCCTAGCTTAAACTTCCTTCCTCTTCTTCCTTAAAGTTCTAGAGAGAGAATATTTGGGGAGAAATTGGTTTCGATATGGGATTTTGGAATCATGAAGAAGATGACTTAATTTAGGGGTCTTAAATCATTATATAGTTAGTCTAATTTAGTAGAAAACGACGTCAATTAATAACTAATTAATTCTGGTAAATCGCAAAGTGCCCCTAACTAATCACAAAATAAGCCACAGGTGACCACCCATGACCACACGACCACGGTCTGTAAATGGACACACATGGCATGCTAGTAAACCGTGGGTGAGTTAATGGAGCTTGATTTGTAGGCCTTGACCCACGACCCCTCACCCATGGGGCGTGGGATGACCCACGATGTGTGGGTCACTACCAGGCAACTTCTAAGGGTCCTCCTCAAGGACCCATGGCTGGTCCTTGGGGGTCGTACCTTAACGTTCAAACACGAAACCTTATATTTTTAGGTACGGGGAGGTACGTTTACAACTCTAACCCTCATGTTAAGCTCTAGTTTAGCCTACTAGTTTCCGTAGTGTTACACAGGGTATCTAACCCTAAGCCTCAAGGAAGTGGTAATGAGTGTTCCTTACCCAATTATACTAAGTGTGGAAGAAAGTATGAAGGTAAATATCTAGTGGGTTCTAATGTTTGTTTTGGTTGTGGTAAGATGGATCACAAGATAACAGATTGTCCTTTAGTTTCTAAGAATGAGGGAGATGGTCGTCGTAGGGCTCAACCCTATCCTTCGTCCGATCCAAATGGTTTGGGTACTAGTGCTCCCAAGAAAAATAGGTTTTATACTCTTCAGAATCGAGGTAAACAAGAGGGTTCTCCTGCTGTGGTTATCGATATGTTGAAAATTTTCAACCTAGATGTATATGCTTTACTTGATCCCGGTTCTACTTTTTCTTTTGTGATGTCATATGTGGCTATGAGGTTTGATATGCTCCCCGATATGTTATCAGATCCCTTTTTTTGTCTCTATTCCTGTTGGTGATTCTGTGCTGGCTGAGAGAGTTTATAGAAAGTGTCCCGTCTCCTAATCCCATGGAGTTACTCTTATTGACTTGGTAGAGCTTGATATGCTCTATTTTGATTTCATCCTTTGGATGGACTGGTTGCACTCTTGTAATGCTTATATTGATTGTATAACTCGTGTAAGTCAAGTTCCATTTCCCGAATGAGTCCGTCCAAGAGTGGAAGGGGGGAAATTATATTCCAAAACGTCGGTTTCTTTCATATCTTAAAGCTAGAAAGATGATTTATAAAGTTTGCTTGTATCATTTAGTTAGGATGAGGGATATGGATTTCGAGACCCCTAGTCTTGAGTCAGTTCCCATTGTTAATGAAGATCCAAAAGTGTTCCCAGATGATTTACCTGGTATTCCTCCCGAAAGGGAAATAGACTTTGCTATTGACCTTCTCTCAGATATGCAGCCTACTTCTATTCCTCCTTATAGGATGGCTCCAGTAGAACTTAAGGAGTATAAAGAATAATTAAAAGAATTGTTAGATAAGGGTTTCATCCGACCGAGTATCTCTCCATGGGGTCCTCCAGTGTTATTCGTTAAGAAGAAAGATGGTTCACTCTAAATGTGTATTGACTATCAACAATTGAACAAGGTGATCATTAAGAATAAGTATCCTCTCCAAAGATAGATGAATTGTTTGACCAACTCCAAGGTGCAAGTTACTTTTGCTAATATTGAAGGTTGGGTTATCACTAATTGAGGTTGAAGGGTGATGATATTCTGAAAACAACTTTTAGAACCTGGTATGCTCATTATGAGTTTTTGGTCATGCCGTTTGGCTTGACTAATGCTCCAGCGGCATTTATGGATTTGATGAATAAGGTGTTTAGACAATACCTTGATATGTTCGTAATTGTGTTCATTGTTAATATTTTGTTCTATTCAAGGAGTGATGATGACCATATTAATCATTTGAGGATGGTGTTGCAAATCCTTAAGGAACAACAACTCTTTGCAAAATTTAGCAAGTGTGAGTTTTGGCAAAGGTCTATAGCTTTCCCTGGTCATATTATTTCAAGTAAGGTACTGAGGTAGATCCCAAGAAGACGGATGCGGTTAAAAGTTGGCCTAGACCTCTAACCCCTTCGGACATTAGAAGTTTCTTGGGTTTAGATGGTTATTACCAAAGATTTGTTCAGGGGTTTTCTTCCATTGCCTCTCCATTGACGACTTTGACTCAAAAGAAGGCTAAGTTCATATGGTCCGAATCATGTGAGAAGAGTTTCCAAGAGTTGAAAGATAGATTTACTTCCGCTCTGGTGTTGGCTTTACCGGAAGGGACGGATGGTTTTGTGGTATATTGTGATGCCTCAAGAATCGAGTTAGGATTTGTGCTTATGCAAAACAGAAAATTTATTTCCTATGCTTCAAGGAAACTTAAGATCCATGAGAAGAATTATCCGACCGACAATCTTGAATAAGCGGCGGTGATTTTTCCCTTAAGGATTTGGAGGCACTATTTGTATGGTGTTCATGTAGATGTGTTCACCGACCACAAGACCTTACAATATGTGTATAATCAGAAAGATCTTAATCTTCGCCAAAGAAGGTGGCTTGAGTTACTTAAAGACTATCATATGAGTGTTCTCTATCACCTCGGTAAGGTGCATGTAGTAGTAGATTCTCTTAGCCGATTGTAAATGGGTAGTCTTGCCCATGTAGGAAAAGATAAGAAAGAATTAGTATGAGATGTACATAGATTTGCCCAATTGGGTGTTCGGTTGATCGACTCTACCAAGGGTGTTGTTATGGTTTATAATGGTTCTGAATCGTCTATTGTGAATGATGTGAAAGCTAAGCAATGTCTAGATCCAACTTTAGTAGAATTGAAAGAAGCGATGCTCAAGAAGTCTGTAGAGGCTTTCTCCCAAGGGGTAGATGGGATACTCAGATATCAAGGTTGTTTATGTGTTCCAAATGTTGATGACTTAACGAATCAGATTTTGAGAGAACCCCATAGTCAACGATATTTCATTCACCCGAGAGCCACCAATATGTACAGTGACTTGCGGGAGCTGTATTGGTGGAATGGGATGAAGAATGATATTGTGAGATTTGTGGCTAAGTGTCCAAATTGCCAACAAGTTAAAGTTGAGCATCAGAAACTGGGAGGTTTATCCCAAGTTATTAGCATTCCTACTTGGAAGTGGGAAGACTTGAATATGGACTTTATAGTAGGGTTTCCAGGTACTGGACGATAATATGATTCGATTTGGGTTGACAAAATCTGCCCATTTCATTCCTATCAAAGTTTCTTATTTGGCAGAATATTATGCTTAGTTATATTTGAGGTAAATGGTAAGGTTGCATGGAGTTCCCTTGTCCATTATCTCTGATAGAGGTACTCAGTTTACTTCATAGATTTGGAAGTCATTCCAAAAGGGTCTTGGCACTAAAGTAAAGCTTAGCATGACTTTTTAGCCCAAACCGATGGGCAAGCGGAGTGAACTATCCAAACATTAGAAGACATGTTCAGAGCATGTGTCATCGATTTCAAAGGAAGTTAGGTTGATCACTTGCCATTGATTGAGTTTTCTTATAATATTAGCAACCATTCTAGTATTAGTATGGCTCCCTTTGAGGCTCTTTATGGTAGGAAGTGCAGATCTCCTATAGGTTGGCTTCAGGTGCGTGAAGTTGCCTTGATAGGACCCGAACTAGTTCATGAAGCTATGGAAAAAGTCTGAATTATTAGAGAGAGGTTAAGAACAACCCAAATTAGATAAAAGTTCTACGCCGATGTTAGAAGAAGAGACCTTGAGCTTCATGTTAGTGATTGGGTTAACTTGAAAATCTCCCCCATGAAGGGTGTGATGAGATTTGGGAAGAAAGGGAAGCTTAGTCCCCGATATGTAGGCATATATCAAATTTTGAGACGTGTTGGTAAGGTTTCTTATGAGTTTGATTTGCCTAATGACTTGGCAACGGTGCATTCGGTTTTTCATGTCTCTATGTTTAAGAAGTGTGTTGGAGATTCGACATCCATAGTTCCCCTAGAAGGTTTGGGGGATGATGAAAGTCTCTCTTATGAAGAGGTACGAGTTGAGATCTTAGTCAGGCAAGTTGAGAAGTTGAGAAACAAAGAAGTCTCTTCCGTGAAAGTATTATAGAGGAATCATTTAGTTGAGGGTGCTACTTGGGACGCAGAGGCCAATATGAAGTCCTAATATCCTCATCTATTTCCTTCTACTCTTACTCTAGCTTGAGGTAATGAGTTCCTCATGGTTTGCTCTTTGTTTGAACTGATGTGTGTTTTAGATATTCCCATAATTTCCTTATAATATGTATGTTCATGAAAATTTGTGTTTTGAAAGAAAATGAGTTTATATGAATGATTTTCCTCATGTTGTAGTGCATTGTGAATGAGTTGCATATAGACTTCATGAGATGAATCAGTGAACATGCTTTAGCTATGCTTTTTGAGAACGAATTGCACATGGGCTCCATGAGATTGTGTTGAGCATGCTTTTAGCTTGGAGAAGGTAGTTCCTTCTTGAACATGAGTAATTTTGAAAATTCATGCATATTGGGTTGCTAGATGTAGTTCCTACTTTCTTATGGGGCATTGAGTATGTTAAGCTCGGAGTTGATATTTCCTCCTTGTATATATGTATTGCATTCATGATGGGCTGTTATTATTGAGTGTTTTCTTCCGAAAGGTATCTAGAATTCCATTCGAGGACGAATATTCCCAAGAGGGAGACAATGTAACACCTCGGAAATCTATTAGTTTAAGTTAGGGCTAAGTGTAGGGGGGCAAGAGCCAAGGAAGAGAGAACTTAGGCAGCCTAACCTTCGCCAAGCACTGCCCACCGTCCCACAACAACCACCATGGGCCGTGGTAAGGGGTGTGAAGGTGAGGCAGTGAGCCCCTAGGTTCTGCCCAAAAGAAAAGACAATCCCACGAGCCACTTGACGGATTGTGAAAGCTAACACTGGTCGTGGGAGTGCTCATGGTGATGAGTTAAATTTTTAGGGGTTAGGAGGTGGATGCCAAGCCACTGGTCCAAAACCACGGATGGCACCATGGCTCGTGGTAGGCACCACGGCTCGTGGAGCCTCTCGTGGCAAGGATATAGTCCCCTGTAAGATAGGAGCTTAAAGGTCTTTTTCGGTTTTAATAAAATCAAAGCTTTGTCATTTTACCCAAACCTAGGACCCCGATATATGTGATTTTAACCCCAAAACTCACCCATTCAAGTCATTATTTTCAAAACCCAAAAGAAATCCCAAAGTCTTCCTCTTAAATATTTCTCTCTCTAGAACTTGAAGAAGACAGAGTTCAATCTAGGATAAAGGTCAAGTCTCCATTCCTCAAGCAATTGTGGGCTTTGTTATCAAGGTATGCTCTGATGGATTTTCATCCATGGAATCCTTTTTTCCGTGGAGTTCCAAAGATTCCCCAATTTAAGTTAGGGTTTTCTTCCAATATTGTGGGTATTGATGAATGTTGATTCAATTGAGTGGATTATGATTGTTTGTTATTGAATTGATAGGATTACATATATTTAGGATGAATTTACATGTACCCATGCCTAACCCATGTCTATAAAGATGAAATTGATGTAAATGGGTTGTATGCCATGAAAGGAAAATTCGTGGGTTCAGACGTATTCTATCTAGGATTGATGAGATACATTAAAATTGAAGTTTATATGATGAATTATGATTAGAATTGCTTGAGATTGATGCTTTTATGATGATAGTTATATACATTTCTTTTATAGTGAAGCATGTAGGATGATTATCAGATGTAGTGCTTTGAGAGTAAAGGTTATGTTATGAATTGTTGATTATTGATGTAAATTATTGTGGAAGGGATAATTTCCACATAAATTTCTTATGTTATGAATGTGAAAGTCTTTCTCACATAGAATGATTCTAGGTTAAAAGGATTACTCACCTAAAATGAATCTAATGCTAAAGACTATGAAATTCATGAGGCTAGAGGTGATTACCCATGACCTCTAAATGAGATGTATATGAGGAGATTACCCGTATTCCCCAGAATAGAATAAAGAGGCGATGACCCTTACTTTTCAAAGTTGAACAACAGGCGACTCCCCACGTTCTTAAGATATGATTTGGACAGGAAGCGAGTACCCATGATCCCTATGGAAAGACAAGAGGTGAATACACATGTCACATGATGTTGGACTAGAGGCGAGTACCCATGATCCAAAAATAAAGAAGGACTAGAGGCGACTACCCATGTTCCTTTATAGTAAGGCAAGAGGCGATTCCCCATGTCTATAAAAGATAAACTAGATATAATATGATAGGTGATGGCTTGGATTGTGTTTGAGTTACCTCCCATGATGAGTAAGGATGATTTGAGGTTACTTCAAGATTTATTCCTTTATGTTGACATGTTCTATTATGTACATTGATTATGATTTTATGACTTATATTGTATAACTCTTATGTTTATGTAGATGTTTATGCAAGCTATCATATTTAGTACATGTTTGTACTAATGCATACTCTTGCCTACATTTCTTATCCAAATGTTGGGTCCAGCGATCTCGACTCTCATCCCCGTGACTAGGATCTTAGTAGAAGCAAGACTTGAAGATTGGTGAGTCATCATAGCATTCGAGGATTTGGCCACCATTTCTCTTATGTTCTTTCATTTCATGTTTTGAACACTATTGTATGGTTGTGTCCCAAGATATTCATGTTTATGGTTTGAGAAAAAGTGTACTAGACTTCCTCTTAATTTTATAAAGTCTTTGATGTTGTTGAAAATGTTGTAAATTTCCGCTCATTTCAATTATCTTATGTTATGAAAGCTATGTGGCTTATATGAGGCCTCCTAGGGTTTTGTATGCCATGTTACATCTAGGGTGTATCCCTGGGTCATGACAACTAGAAAACATGCAAACTAAAAGTCCATAACAAGAAAGAATGTTTCATCATTCACCTAAAGTTATACCCTAAAAAGAAGAAAGATGAAGGAGAAGAGCAGAAGGAAGTGAGAAAGGAAGAGAAGCAAAAAGGTTAGAAGAGCTCTTTCAAAGGGGATTACAAAGCATAAGGCCGGGGGATAGAAAAACAGTTCATGAGGGTTAAGGGAAAGTATACAGAAAATAATGGATTCAAAGAACAAAGTAGAAGGAATGTAAATAGGAGAGGAAGACAATGTCATATGGGTAAGGAACACATTTGAAACCTAGGCAACAACAAAATAATGAATAGGATGTGCAAAGAAGCAATGAATTTAGGGCATTAGTAATATATCAGGTTTAGGAAGACAGAGGGGACGGAAAAAATAATAAACAAATGCAACAAACAAAGAAAGACAATGTTAAAAAGAGACACAATAAGGGAAAAATTCACATGACAACTCCAATTCAAAGAATAAAGAAATATAAGGACATACAGATCAATTGAAAAGCTCATACAACAACCTGAAGAAGATTTACACACCTCTAAGATCAGTAGTACAAACATAACACCACTCTCAACAAGTATCCAATTAAAAAGACATAATACCGAAACATGAGGGATCAATATAGGAGAGGTCAATAAAGTCCCAATAATAAAAGGAACAAAGGAAATAGGGGAACACAGGAAAAAAATGCAATAGAATTTGGAGATCTTACCAACTTAGTCCAGGATATTATAGTGGAGAATTTAGGACCGAAAGCACCAAAGATCCACAGATTGATAGATACAAATATAAAGAGATGTAGAAACTTAAGGAAGATGAAGATTTGGATGAAAATATAGCTCGATCTCTACACAATCAGGTCAGTTTAGAGGGAGAACCAAAATAGGAACAAAGTTAATATCATATCAATTACATATGAATACAAGGAGTAAGAAGAGTTCCCCTTCTATCTCTAATAAATGGAAATCAAAATACTATTTGCGAACATCATACTTTTAATATCTCAAAAGTCTTTTGAGAGATTGATTGATCTATAACGACCCGTAAAACGAATAAGTGAAACTAAAGCCTAACTAGTGAGTCTTTGAGTTTGGTGTAAGGCTTGGTAGAGTTTGATGTGGTACCGAGACACGGTTGAGGGGTTTAGGGGTTAAACATCAAGGTAAGACTCCCCAAGGACCACCCTAGGGGTCCTTGAGGAGGACCCTTAGCCTAACCCCCAAGACCCCAAGGAAAACCAAAGCTGCCAAAAATATAGTGAGCCACGGATGGGACCTACGCCCCGTAGGTCCATCCACACCCCATGGATGGCCTTCGTGGGTCAAGGTCCCAAATGGTGACCCTCTGAACTAGACCATGACTCACCAGAACGGAGCATGGACCCGTCCGTGGAAGGGTGGTTTGTGGATCACCACTGGTTGCTGCAATTTTTCGACCAATTCTAAGGGTGGATTAGTAAATTCACCCTTTAGTTAGTTTAGTTCTTTGACGGTTATTATTGGTTTATTAAAATATTTTAGAGGTTTTTAAAGTATTAAAACACATTTATACTTGATTATTTCAAAACCTCCCCTCCCCTCCCCTCCAAAAGTCTTTGTCTAGGAACCCCCATTGGAGGTGAAGACTCCAAGCTTCCAAGGTCAAATTCTACAAGGTTTCCGAAGTATTTTCAAGGGAATTTCGTGGGAATAAATATCAAGGTATGGTAGTCTTGATCCTTGTCTAATTTTCCATCCAAGGAGCCAATTCCAAAGTGATTTCAAAGTATGAAATATCTAGGGTTTTACTCAATCTCGTGGGTTCTTTCATCAAACGTTTCCAAATGGTTTATAATGTGAAATTATGATTGTGTTAGTGTTTAATTGATGATTTATGATGAAAATACTCTATGAACCCATGATTTTTCTCAATTCCTAAATTGTGCCTTATGAAGTGGGTTTGTTGATCATGAATGAATGTTGATGGATTATGCCTAGATTGATTTAGATTGTTGAATTATTGATTTTTATTTTGAATTAAGTGATTGAATCATGTCAATTTCCTATTCTAATGTAGTAGTTCGGATTTATGGGTTGATGTTGGTTCATGGCTTTGAAAGGGCAAGTTATGACCTAATTACATGTTGAAGTAGAATTGTGCTTCAGCTATTGATCCACTTGAAAGGTGGAGGTGTTTACTTACTATGTATATTTTTATCATGGACTTGAAAGGAAAAGTATGAACGATTAATGTATGACTATGATGAGAAGTATATGTGTGTGATATTTATGAATGTGTTATGATCATGTTTAGAAGACAATAGTATGAATGATGATGATTATGTGAAAGGATATTCTCACATACTCACACACACTCATGAATGAATGAATGAATGATTAATGAATGAAGTTCTATGATTATGTTAATGATGAAGTACTTATTGAAAGGCTTTTCTCAATTGTACTCTAATGAATGAAAATACATGTTATGAAAGGACTTTCTCACAATATGGGATTCCCAGGTGAAAGGCTATTCTCATCTTTGAATATATGAGCTTTCCAATGAATGAATGTTGGGTTGGGATGGATGCCCATTCGAGAGTTGAAGCGCAGTGTCTAGTAGCAATCCTTATATCCCATTTTAGTGAATATTGGGTTTGAGATGGATAATCATCCATTAGTTGAGGCGGGGTATCTACTAGCAATATAGTATCCCTTAAGGAACTAATGTAATGAATGTTAAGTACTCCGTTGGGAATAATGCTAAGCACCGAGAGAATATGAATTGGGGTGGATGTTGATCAGTGAGTTGAGGTGGGGTATGTAGTAGCAACCTCTTGAGATGGATTCTTATCTGTAAGTTGAGGCGGGGTATCTAGTAGTAATCTCCCTATCCCATAACTATGTGCCCTCATAGGTCTATAGCTAGTGAATCCACTTAAGCTAAACTGAATGATCCTACCTTAGGCAAGTAGGAATCCCTTATCCGGTAAGGGTGACACCCAGGAATCAATGTTTCTCACATGGTCTATGTCGGTTAAGTCTTACCCCCACAATAATGTTAATGAACTGTGGCTTCTTAAGAATGCACTAATTAGTGTAGGTGGTAGTATGGGACACCATCTATGCATAGCACAAGTAGGCTTTGAGAGAGGTTGTGGTGTGTTCCTTTATGATGTTAAATGAAATGAATGGGCTCTTATGATGATGTTTATGAGAATGTTGATCTAATGTCTAAAGAATGAAAGTGCTCGTAACGTAGTGAAGCAAATGAAGAATGGTTTACTTATATGCTTAAATGTAAAGATGCATGCTATACTTGGATTGTATTATGAGTTACTTCCTTGTCATGACTTATTGTATATGAATGTGCCTTGTCTATGGTGACTTCAAAGGATTACTTAGTGTGAGTAGTAGTATGGGATGCTACTTGCACATTGCACAAGTATGACTTAGAGTTGTCTTAGATGTTGGTCTTAAATTGATGATGTGACTTATGTAATGTTTATGTCTCTTATATGCTTTATTGTGTAAAGGTGGGAAGGATGAATGGTTAGTCCACTTTTGGTGACCTTAAGCTGGTACCTTAGTGTGGGTGGTGGTATGGGACGCTACCCATATATTGCACAAGGTATAGCTTGAGGGTTACTTGAGGAGAAGGTTTAATATGAAGGTAAAAGGTTTATGTGTTGAAAATGTTCAAATGTGAGGATATGACTTATATGTTGGTTGTGATTGTATAATATGCCACATATGTCTATATTCATGAAGTTTAACCAAAATGGCATACAAGCATGACTTTCAAACTAAATGCCTTTTTAAGCATGATTTTGCATGGCTATCATACTTAGTACTTAATTGTGCTAACCCATATTTCTTCTATGTTTTTACTGCAAGTGTAGGTTCCGGCAAGTGAATGCATTCTCTCTAGTAAAGCTTGGGTTAGAGTTCTCCAAGACTTGGTATGTCCTCATAGATTGAGGACAAGGACTTTTATCGTTTCTAGTTCTTTTATATATTAAGACCATTGTTAAGACTTCTATTGTAAAGGGTTGTGTCCCTACTTTTGTTCAAGATTGTGTCTAAGATGGCCATGTGAGATATAGACTTCCGCTTGCATTTAATCTAGGAGACATCATTACTCATACATAACTTTATTGGATCCATTTCAAAGTCCTATTGAGTTTGAAATCTACAAAAGATGGTTGAAAATGTAAAATGCTAAGGTGAATTGTTTGTTATGATCTTAGTCGTTTGGGAGGATGGATGGGATGAACAAACCTCATTAAACAAAATACAACAAATTACCATTGAATTCAAGCTACAAGGTTTGATTAATCTTTTTAAGGTGACAACTGTCTATGCCAAATGTAGTGCACTAGAAAGACTTGGATATGGGAGGATTTAGGAGACACAACATGTAGCATGCATGGTCCATGGATAGTTAATGGAGATTACAATACAAAATGGATGACTAAGAGAAAATGGGGGGGCTTACTAGTAACTCTAAATGAAACACTGAATTTTTCCCAATTCATCAATATTTGTGCCCTCAATGTAGTAAAAATTACAGGGAGCTGTTACACATGATCGAATGGAAAAATAGAGAATGGTTGTATATTCAAAAGGTTAGACAAGGTTTTTAGAAATAATGATTTCATGACTATGCTGCTAGACAGTGAGGCCCACCATGTAACGAGCCAAGTATTAGATCATGCTCCACTACATGTGAAATGCAATTCTACTTACGAGCGAATCATCAAGCATTTCAAATTCCTGAATTTTTAGACCAAACATAAGGATTTTATGAAGATTGTGGAAGATTTTTAGGGGACTAATGAGATCAGTGGTTCAAATATCACCATAACCCATACCAAGTAGAAAAAAATAAAGGCTTTGTTGGCCCAGTGGATTAAATTTTACACACCAAATTAGGGGAGGCACAATTAACACCCGATACCTTATTCGAACAAACTAGCCACTGAAAAATAATGGAACCAAGGTTGGCAAGGCCGTCATTATAAACTACTGAAACAGAATAAATGGACCGACGAGGTCATAACAACATCAATAAAATAATGAATGGACCGAAAAAATCACCTTAACTAATAAACAACTAGAAATCTGGCGAGGCATCAACTAAAATCATATATGCAATAAGCTGACAAGACTCAAATAGAAGTGTAAAAGACCTAATAGAATATGTCTAGAAGTCTATAAGAATACTACAACTCAACTTGTTGGGACAAGGTCCCGTTAGTACCAACAACTATACACAAAATTCAAGTGTGTAAAACCTACAAACAACCAATAGCTCTAGGAATAATAGAGCTTACCCATCCTTAGCTCAAACAACACCTCTATTGCAAAGGCCGATCATAACCTTTGTCTGAACATTTAGCACAATTATAGTGTCCCCAAGCAATGGAAAGTCGGTATGAATAAATATGTATTAGTATGTAAGGCGCAAAGTTGAATCATAAATATATGTGATAAAAAGGGTCATAGAGATACCACTTGAAATCAAAAATTTGATAACCTCCATGATTGACATTTAACCTTACAATAATCAAATATTAATTGTATGCTCCTATAATTGTATGTCATGAATATATATATATATATATATATATATATATATATATATATACAAATGCATGTCCTAATCAACCAAATGTTAACAATAATGTTCTTTTCCAGTATATTACCGGCATCATATTTGTCAACTTGTGACCTTTTGTACCATATACCTATACTTGTAGACAAATAAGCATCCTTCCCTCCGATTATAGCTTGGAGTTATTGCATATAACATATCATGAAATGAAATCTAAAAGCATATATCTAAGTGTTGAAAAAAGTAATCTTGTAAATGTACAAAAAACACAAAACATATGCTAGGCATATACCCGTGAGCAGTACGAGCTCTGCCCATCTAATATATGCCGTATTTGTCAAAGATTTTAGAAGAAGAAACATGCTTAAGGTGTTTGGCCAAGCTTTTAGAAGAAAATAGTTGTTTTAGGAGAGTTACATCAATTGCTTTTGAAAAACTAAAAAAGTAATTTTTTCCCCGAAAACTAAAAAAGTAGTTTTTTCCCAAAAAACACATTTTTGAATTATTTTTTTGAGAAAACATAGAAGCAATATCAACTTTTTTGAATTTCTTCTCAAAAATGATTTTTAAATTCATTGTCAACCACAAAGTGCTTCTTACGGAAAGTGCTTTTTAATGTAATGGCTTGTAACATCGTATCCAAACTAAAATAGTGCATTACTTTGTAATATCTACCAATAAATCATAATGAGTTTGGGGTGTGCAAAAATTAGTTCAATCAAGAAATCTAACAAAGAAAATAGTATTGTTAGTTAATTGATATTGGGGTAACGGTTTTTAAATGATTTTGTAAAAAAATTTATTTGATTATCGATTCAGTTTCCATTTTATGATTTTAATTAATGGTTATACTGATAACCCAATATGATTATATTAAAAAGGGAAAAGGGTCAAAAATCTCTTAAACTATGTGAAATGAGCAACAATGTCCTCCGTTTATAGTTTGGTACAAAAATGTTTTTGCCGTCAATACTTTGGTTCAAAAATGTCCTTGCAATTAATACTTTAGTCCAGAAATGCCCCTTTAGTTACAAAATGAGTCAAAAATGCCATTTTTTCCAAATAAATATATTATTTCTTTCTTTTAAAACAAATATTCTTCCTAATTAAAATATTATTAAAAAAACATATTCTTGTTTTCTTTCTTTTAAAATAACTTTAACAAATAAAAATATAGGAAATAAATTGTTTTCTTCATAATCTCATTTTATCAATTAAAATAGAATAACATAATGCACCCTTTTGATAGATAATATACATCATATATATAAGATCATAGTAAATCCATCATTAATTTTTATTTATATAGTGATAAAAAAATTATAATAAGATTATAAATTTTTTTATTTTTTATTTTTTCTAAATTTAAATAAGATAAACATTTTCTAATATTTTAATATTAGAAAAATAATGTGTTAAAAATAAAATAAATAATATATTTATTCAAAAATGAGTATTTTTTACCCCATTAAATAAGAGGAAGGGTATTTTTGGAACAAACCATAAATGGAGGACATTTTTGTTCATTTCACATAGTTTAAGGGCATTTTTTACCCTTACTATTTTATTCCTTATTATATAAATGTGACTTTACAACAATTTACCAACCTTATTTCTTAATTATAGTTTCAGTCATATGCAATACAAACTAGCCTTTATGTCTCTCTATTAAGACACCTTATCTCTTCTCTATACAAACTACTATAACCCTCTCCCTTTTCAATTTTATATTTGATTATAACAAGGAAATAAAATTAATGTTGTTTCCATAATTTATTGCATGAGTCTTTAGAAGGAATTCAGATAATCATATATATATATATATATATATATCCTCAACCCAGTGACGTAGCACCACAAGAAGCAAGAATTCTCTTTTTATTTATTTATTTTCTAAACTATCCTTTCCCTCTGCAATAGGAACGCTGCTTCAGCCTTCAAAAGTTGCTTCTCATGTTCATTGTTTTACCACTCTTGCCATTCTTCATAAACGTTGCGCTTGTTTACAACGACCGACCCACCGATGTGACGCCCTCACATATCAGGATTCTTATTTAACCCTGCATAAAAGTCACAACTTTATAGAATAGTCACAACTCTTTAGAAAAGTCACAACTATTCACAAAAGTCACAATTTTTCACAAAAGTCACAACTTTTCATAAAAATCACTACTTTCCACAAAAGTCACAACTCTTCATTTTTTATTCACATCTTTAAAAATCCAACAGTTAATTCCACATCACCAAAAGAAGAAAGAATAAACAAAGAAATTTTATTTCATTTGCAATGTGACATTACTACTCTTGCACCTATCAGTCCAAAACTCATAACGTTGTTGGAATGGTTGATTTCATTCCACTTGGTTCTTTAGTAAGCAAAACTTCTATTTCTTTCATTATTATTTATCGTTTTTTCTGCTATAGGGGAATCGAACTCAAACACATTAATTAGGCTTCTTATGAAGTGGGTTTCATTCATCAAAGTTTTATTCCTCCTATTTCATGAAGCTTAATCTCTACTATAAGTCATAGTGATTCATCTAACTATTACAATTTCTTTTTTCTATTTTGATGACTTTTTATGAATTCTCTTAAAAATTTCAGCAAGGATGGTTGAAAATTAATCTTCTCTTTTGTCCCTTTCTACATGTTTCTTCATATAAACAAATAAAATTGATTTCAATTGTAATAAGCCATTACTACTCTTGCACCTCTCAGCCCACAATTCATAATGTCGTTGGAATGGTTGAATTCATTACATTTGGTTCTTTACTAAGCAAAACTTCTATTTATGCCAAAATTATTTGTAGTTTTTTTCCGCTCTAGGGGAGTCAAACTCAAATACATTAATTAAGCTTCTTATGATGTGTGTTTAATTCCTCAAAGTTTTCTTCCTATTTCATAAAGATTAATATTTATTGTAAGTCATAGTGATTCATGTAACTATTGCAAAAAAAAATTGCTATTTTGGTGACTTTTTTAACTTTGTTAAAAATTCCAGCAATGATGATTGAAAATTCATCTTCTCTTTTGTCCCTTTCTACAGGTTTCTTCACATGAACAAAGAAAATTGATTTCAATTGCAATGCGACATTACTACTCTTGCACCTCTCAGTCCATAACTCATAACGCTGCTGGAATGGTTGAATTCATTACATTTTGTTCTTTAGTAAATAGAATTTCTATTCCTGCCAGCAATATTTATAAGTTTTTTTTCCATTATAGCGGATTCAAATTCAAATTCAAATACATAAATTAACCTTGTTATGAAGTGTGTTTCATTCCTCAAAGTTATCTTCCTTCAATTTCATGAAGTTTTATCTTTTACGGTAAGTCATATTGATTCATGTAACTATTGCAATTTCATTTTGCTATTTTGGTGACTTTTTTTTAACTCTACTAAGAATTTCAGTATGGATGATTGAAAATTGATCTTCTCTTTTGTCCCTTTCTACAAGTTTCTTCTTATACTTTTTGGAAAATTTCTTGTGGGCTGTGTTAGCAAAAGATATGAACGACTACTCGAATAAGATGTTAGCAGAGAGAAACTTGATCTTTTTCTATTCATTCAGAAGACAGCCCTACAAGTCTTTAAATAGAACTTAGAAAGAAACAATCTTAGAGAAAAAATAGGGCACTAGTTTAGCACAAACCCATGACCTGCTAACTAACTAACATCAACTAATTAGGACTCCTAAAAGTACTGCCACTAACAACATTAGACTTTTGAATCAGTCAACTAACACTTCCCCTTGATTCAAAATCACACACTCCCAACTTCAACTTGAAATATTCATGTTTAGCATGAGGAAGAGACATCGTAAATATATTCGTTGCTTGCTCGTTTATGCCGCAGAATTTTAGCACCATTCTTCCATCCGCTACCAATGTCAGGATAAAGTGATATTGCATGATTTCACGTATCAGGACACTACTTCCAGTTCAAGTGCCAATGATCACGAGTAGTAATATAACCCAACCAAGGGTTGGGATTGTTCCCGTAGGGAGCGGTTAGTGGTCGAGAATCAAATAGAAAAGTAAAATTAAGTTCTAATCAATCATAGCTATAAATATTTATGAATAAAAACATATTAAATCAAACAGGTGACACAAATGTCAATTATCAATGGGGGGTTTTGTATTCAACTAATAAACAGAAACAACAAAAATATAAAGATGTGAAATAGGGAGACGGGATTCTTGGGATGTGATAGGAATATGGGATAAAATAAACAATCGGGTAAATACTATTGATAGTAAATCGCTGAACATTTTTAACTAAGCTAGACTTTAGTGGGGGTAAATTTTCTCTCGAACAACTTACCCCGAATCAACTCGGTTTCTCTCAAACACCGAGTTGCAGCATTTAAGCATAGCCTTCGCCTTAGCCCATTAACTGTCTCAAGCTGAATGTGTGGGAGAAGGCCTAGGATTAATTCTCTCGAGCTGAACCCACGACGACCCAATAACTACCGGCTATCGATTTAGTAGAGACTATCAATGAACAATACCCAACAGTAAATTTAACCAATATTCACAAAATCACACCCCAAGAATTGGGGTTTTAGCTAGACATGAAAAAAAGATAGAAATCGATACCAAAAAGTGTTTCCATCAAGTGGGTAAGATAAATAATGTCTTTAAACACGTCAAGAATGAAGATTCTTCAAGTCCCACTTCCAATTTCTTGGAGATGAAAACCTTCAAGACTCAAGAACAATGTCTCCCAAAAACTCTAAGAACTAAAACTGAAATATTCTAACTCTCAGCTCAAAAATACAACAATAATTCGCTTTCTAGATACTAAGCTAAAGATTTAAATGGGTATTTATAGTTTTCAAAAATTTGTGTTGCGAAGGACCACTCGGCGCAGTTAGTCAGGATCGCCGATACACTCGGTGATCTGCCCTTGGTTCATCACCTTTCAGCGTTTGCCTTCAGCATTTTCGCATTTTGAATTATTGGGCGATAAAGTACAGCTTCGCGAAACTACTCGGCGATGCGCCGACTGCTCCTTTTCACCGCCGACTTGATCTTTTCCTTCAGGGCTCAGCACACTAGAACATTAGGCGAGACTAAGACCATTCGGTGACTCGCCTAATGCATTAGACGATCCTCAGGCCTTCTTTTCTTCATCTTTTCAGCCACCTTGTTCCTTTTTGCCAAGTAGTGTCTATGCTTTGCCTCAAACTTCAAATACCTGAAAGCTAAGGATTTACATCAGTTATTTAGACAAAATATGCATTTGAGGACACTAAATCTATCAAAATAAAGCCCTAAATGAGTACAAATTGTGGATTTATCAACACCCCAACTTAAACTTTTGCTTGTCCTCAAGTAAAACTCAAGTTCAGCAGTTCAAAGAGGATGTCCCAAACAGTGCTACACAAGACTCAATCATGAATGCACACAAAAAGACTCAACTTACTCAAGCAAGGATCAATTTTGCACTCAAAGACTCAAGTTGTGACACACCATTATCAATGATTCTCAAGCTCACAATACTTGATTCAAATGCAAGTTCAAGCTCAACAATCGTGTTCAAATGCCCTCACACAAAGAATGATTCCATTTTCACACACAATAGTTTAATCATTTAAAGCTCCGGAATCAAATGAAACGCTCACACTCACAAAGAAGAACACTATGCATGTTTTCACCTATAGGTTTTCCTGTATTTTCCAATTGACAATTGTTTCAGCTCACTCAAGATCAAAAAGGTCTTTTCAAGGCTTGTAATGGGGCTGAGTGCAAAGGTATGGTCATTCAGTGACTTTCATCCTCAAGAAATGTGGTGCTCACAACACTTCCTTCCTTTTTTCTCATCAAGTTCATTTGTGCTCACAAGTCATCCCATTATTCACTTTCCATAATTTGTTGGAGACCCCATTTCTTTTTGCATTTTCATATTTTATTCCACAACTTTTTCCTTTTGTTTTCTTCTTTTTCATCTCTCTCTTTTTTTTTTATATGGAAGGGTTCCATTATTTCTCAACACATGGATGGAATGGAATTTTCTTGCACTTCTTGACTTGCCTTCTCTTTTCACCACACCCCAACTTAGGCTTTTGGCCTAAGTTGGCTATTCAATCAACCACAAATCAAGAGGATTATAGGTAATGGATTAAGAAAGGTCATGTTTTCATCATGTTTCTTCCAAAGAAGGATAAGGCTCAAGGGGTGTTCAAATGAGGTTCACAAACTCACAAGGTAGGCCACAAAAGAGGTATATGTCAAATTGGCTAACACTCTTCGAAGTTGCCTAAGATAATATCAATAGATAGCCTTACTTAGTCGACCGGACCAACAGGGCAAATTCTAAGTGTTATCATGCATGGTTCACAGTAAGCACAAGGCATCGACACCAAAGTCAAACAAGACTTCACACTTTCGCTAGTGTGCAACGTTCATCACAAGAGAATCAATTTGATACTTGGCTACTCACAACGAGATGCAAGGAGTTCACATATTGTCTATGTAACTTCACTTGGTATCATCGTAGCCTCACATTCATGTTCGTTCCATTATGAGCGCTATTTGAGTCATCGATATTGATCAAAACCGAGCCTCAAATTTGCTAAAGAATAGCCACATTCCAGTACATACAAGAGTGGGCAAAAAAATTTGGAAGGGTCAAAATCACTTACAATTAAAGCAAAAGGAGCCACAAGCTTAAACATCCACAAAAAGCAGTATAACACAAATTTAGCACCAAGCCCAAATATATAAACAAAACATCAATCACAAAATAAAGGTGGGTCTCACCCCACCACAAATAAAAGTATTTGTCCTCAAATGCAAACAAAATTATCCAAAACATAAAATAAAGTAAGATAGAGAGGGAGATAAAGAGGGGATCATGTCTAAGTAGTCGCTCAATCTATCTAGGTATCAGTGTCGGTGCATCGTTCTGGATTTGGGCATCAGTACTCGGAGTCACCTCAGAAGTGCCAGCTCCACTAGAGACCGCCAAAGGTGTATCTGCTAGGAAGCCTGCACAACAACATTTACCTTAGCTCTCTTAGCCTCCGCAAGGTCTGGCAAGTCTCTATATATGCTCTCCTCATGTATTGCTATATCTGCTCCTCATTTGTCTCTACATCTGACTCATCATCTGCTGCTTCATCCCTGGGTACATCTCCGGTGGTAGCCAGAGGAATCTGTGAAGTCTCAGGAGCGTCCAAGTCATCTGCATCTCCTATTAATGAATTGAAGTCGGTAGACTTCAGATAATCTATGTCTTTCCTCAATTTTGCTACCTCGGCTTTCGAAGCCTAAATCTCAGAGTTCCCCCTGCCTGCTCTCACAAGCTTCAACTCTCGTAGTGAGAGTGTCAATAGAAGTCTACAGAGGGTTCAGTGCAGCAAGAATTGCAGCCTCAATCATCAAGGGGACATACCTCTCTAATCGGGTGGCCGTCACATCAGCTGAGTGGGCAAGATTCCCCATCTTCAAGATCATTGCCTGAGTGATCTTGGTCTGTTGGGAGGAAGAAAATGTGCCTGGAGACTGTGAAAATGAGTGAGGGACAAAAGTACCTGAAGGCTCGGAGGTCTAAGTAGTGAAATATGCCTTTGTAGATATCGAATCAACATCCACCTCTGGAGATATGTCTATCAGAGTTGCCTTCCTCCTGTCAGCCTCCTCTCTAGTATACTCGGCCTCAATTCGTCAGATGTTAGTGGAGGAAGATGGGATCACCTCAAAATCTCTAGCAGCATCTCGGGGCACTCCAACGCGCTGGCACAACTTCGTGATCAATACAGGAAATGGTAGGGAAGTTTGTTTCTGCTTGGCCCTCATGGCCATCTCCTGCCCTATAAGAAGCCCCATGTCAATGCTCCTCCGGGACATTATAGGTCCAAGGCAGTCTGCCTTAGCATGATGTAGAATGTACTTGTTCTGGGATGGCATTATGGTGCTGCTGATGAAGCTAAACCAGAAACGAGCAGCAACATTCAAGTCCTTTTTTCAATAGGGACTCCAACCTCAATCGACCTCGGGGTGGTGTCAGAAATCAATGGAGCCAACCAGCCCTTCAGGTCATCTAAAGACTGAGCAACGGGTAACCCATCATACAGATGTGTAGAATGCAGCGTTTTACCCAATACAGTGTTAATATCGTTACAGCTGCACCTAACTTCCTTACCCCGCACCATGACCGAATTAACTGGTCTGAATTTGGTGGCCTTCTTTTTGCTTTTTGGGACCAGGTCACCATAAGTTGTATAGAACTCCCAGACCCATTACGGAATATAAGGTCCTCGGGGTCTGGTGAACTTCTCAAACTTGTGGTGACGGAGGGTGTCCCACACATCGAGGTACTTGCTTTCCAGCCCCTCTGTAGATAACAGCTTCTCCTCGAGGATGGTTCGCTAACCATCTCATTTCAACCTATTGAGGAGCCTAGGCGGGGAAACAACTAGCGGCATAGGAGCCACAGGAGGTGCTTGTACTGGCACTGAGTCAGTTGGTGTGGAAGCAGGAGGTCCTCTGGTAGAAGTGGGTTGAGATCTAGCCTAGAGCTCATTCCTTCGAGACTACAACAGCTGCTAATCCTCAGGCTCCGTCAAGTCAGCTATGGGGTCAACAACAGCTCTTTCAGATATGTGCCTTTTTCCTTTTCCTTTGTCTCCTGGTGGGAGCTCCTGCCGCCCCTTCTTTTGGGGATTTGAACCTTCTTCATTTAGAGAGATTCCCCGTGCTCTTTTTCGGTGATGCTCATCTATGTTTGTCTTTTCCATGCCTACATAATATCAAGAAAAAGTTAGGAATGACATAATCAATTCCATAGAAAAAAAGTTGCAGAAGGACTCGTCGATTTACTCGGTGAGTAGCCAAATCGCCTTGGCGAGTTGAATCGGGATCGTCGAAAGGGTTGGCTGAAATATTAAGGCAAGTCGACGATGGGAAAAACCTTTTGGTGAATCGCCGATATCATTTGGTGAGCAAGGGATAGTTCGCCTAAAGTTACAGCGCAAAATGGGTTTAAAGGTGCATACTTAAGGCGATAAAGGATACTTTCGGTGAGTCGTCGAGTGCCTTCGGCTACCTCAGGCTTCTCGCCAAAAGTTATAGAGCCAAACATCAAGTATAGCAAAAAATTAAAAGGCGAGATGGGAACATTACGCTAACTGCCGAGTGGTTCAGCGATCTCGACCCTGCTCGCCAAACGACCTAATGTGCCTATTTTCAACCCAACTTCTCAAATTCAATCCCGCAACCCCCAAAAATAAAATCAAACAATGCAATGCTCAAGTTAGAACTAGACCCATAGCACCCATTACCCCGAAATACTCAGACTTCTCCCGGTTTTGCCAAATTAGGCCAATTGATGATCTTTTCCCTTAAGAACGGAGTTACCCACTCTATCATTAGGCGAATTACGTTGTTTGGCACAAATACGGGCTACGTAGACTTCACCCAACTAAACTCAATGACAAGCAAGTAAAACCCCAGGAAATTTAATTCATTTTAACGCGCAATTTTACAGGAATTTAACAAAATACTCAAAACAGGAAAGATATTCGAATTTAAAAATAGGTAACAATCATCCTAGCACGACCAGAGAGCCCCAGCACACATCAACACAAAAGATATTGCTTGCATAAGAGTACACATTAATAATAATAAATGCAGGGTTCGGAAAACTCACCTTTAAAGCTGATTAAAATAAGATTGAGATGCTAGGCAGCAATGTAATCTTATCTGAACACAAATAAACAACTAAAATACGATTGGTAAACAAGAAAAATATAGACTACTATGCTGGTTTGAGTTTGACAGGAATAAAAGCAAGGGAAAGTGAAGAGTTGGAAATTTAAAACTGTAGCCCATTTTAAAAACTGTCCAGATTGCGCCCATGTGACGACGTTAGTCATGATCGCCGACCCACTCAGCGACACACCGAATATTCACTTTCCTCGCCGAGTTTTATAGGAGCTCCAGTTATAGTGAGGGTCCAAACGGCGGACTAAATCGATATCACAGACATGGTCGGCAATTCTCTAATAATTTCAAGGGCTCGCCGAGTTTTACAGACTCTCATTTGAATTTATCTTGAAGCTAACGACAGTCTAGATCTGGGTCGTCGACCTCATTGGCGATTTGCCCACTAGGTCTTTAGCTCGCCAACCTGCACTTTTCAACACTTTCTCACTTTACCCTGCATAATCAACACACCCTTATTCTAGAATAACAATTTAAAGCGATAAAACCTTGGGTTGCCTCCCAAGAAGCGCCTTAGTTAACGTCGTGGAACGACGCAAGTCCATACTTAAACTCCATTATTAGGGTTAGCCCTAGTGTCACTAGGTAACCCCAATTGCTCATTTGGGTGGAGAAGAGGCACTACATGACTCATGAGTGTTTCGATCGGTTGGATAGATCTCGAGTGAGAGCCAATCATTTGATTTAACACTTCAATATTCTCCTTCATCTCTTCCAGCACTCTATCTTACGCAGTGATCTTTTGGAGAATGGTTAGTAGTGTCTCCTCGACACGACTGTTCTCACTGTCTTTAGACTTTCTCCGCTCATGAGGGGGAATGTACCTCCATTTTCTTTTGCGCTGGACTTCTATCTCTGATAATTTGGTGGCCAAATCGTCTAGCTGAGTTACCAGTGCAATTAACATGAAGTCCCTCTCGATTCCTTGGTTCATCTCATCTGATTTGCCACCATTTCTATCGACCATGCTCAAAGTATCTGCTTACAATGGCAACCTAAAAATAAAGTAAGTAGAACTATCACTAACAAGAACAAAATTCAACTTAACTACAAATTCTAAACTAACACCACTCACCGACAGCTGGCGCCATTTTGACTTCACCTATCAAGACACTACTTCCAGTTCAAGTGCCAACGATCGCGAGTAGTAATATAACTCAACCAAGGGTTAGGATCGTTCCCACAGGGAGCGGTTAGTAGTCGAGAATCAAATAGAAAAGTAAAATTAAGTTCTAATCAATCATAGCTATAAATATTTACGAATAAAAACATATTAAATCAAAAAGGTGATATGAATGTCAATTATCAATGGGGGGTTTTATATTCAACTAATAAACAAAAATAACAAAAATATAAAGATGCGACATAGGGAGACAGGGTTCTTGGGATGTGATAGGAATATGGGATAAAATAAACATTTGAGTAAATGCTATTGATAGTAAATCACTGAATATTTGTAACTATGCTAGACTTTAGTGGGGGTAAATTTTCTCTGGAACAACTTACCCCGAATCAACTCGGTTTCTCTCGAACACTGAGTTGCAGCATTTAAGCACAGCCTTCGCGTTAGCCCATTCACTCTCTCGAGCTGAATGTGTGGGAGAAGTTCTAGGATTCACTCTCTCGTGTTGAACCCACGACGACCCAATAACTATCGGCTATCGATTTAGTAGTCTTGGTTTTAATACCTCTCTCGAGCAAGCCAAAAACACGAAGATGAAATCATATTTGCAACTACAATTCCATTAAGGTCAAACACAACTACTAAATGAAATCACATTTAAACAACAAATAGACTATCAATGAGCAATACCCAATAATAAATTTAACCCATATTCACAAAATCACACCCCAAGAATTGGGGTTTTAGCTAGACATGAAAAAGTGATAGAAATCGATATCAAAAAGTGTTTCCATCAAGTGGGTACGATAAATAATGTCTTTAAACACGTCAAGGATGAAGATTCTTCACGACCAACTTCGAATTTCTTGGAGATGAAAACCTGCAAAACCTTCAAGACTCAAGAACAATGTCTCCCAAAACTCTAAGAACTAAAACTTAAATACTCTAAGTCTCAGCTCAAAAATACAATAATAATTCTCTTTCTAGATATTAAGCTAAAGATTTAAATGGGTATTTATAGTTTTTGAAAATTTGTACTGCGAAGGACCACTCAGCGCAGTTAGTCGGGATCATCGATACACTTGGCGATCCGCCCTTTGATCTGGTTCATCACCTTTCAGCTTTTGCCTTCAGCATATTCGCATTTTGAATCATTGGGCGATAAAGTACAGCTTCGCCGAACTGCTCGGCGACGCGCCGACTTGATCTTTTCCTTCAGGGCTCAGCACACTGGATGATTAGGCGAGACTAAGACCATTCGGTGACTCGCCTAATGCATTAGGCGATCCTCAGGGCTTTTTTTCTTCGTCTTTTCAGCCGCCTTGTTCCTTTTTGCCAAGTAGTATTCATGCTTTGCCTCAAACTCCAAACACCTAAAACTTAAGGATTAACATCAGTTATTGAGACAAAATATGCATTTGAGGACACTAAATCTATCAAAATAAAGCCCTAAATGAGTCCAACTTGTGCACTCATCATTGCACATCAATGTGCTTAGTTCTCCCATGAAAAAGGGATTCTTAGCCATAGCAATTGCTGATTTGCTATCAAAAAAAATCTCAGTAGACTCCTTTTGCTCGTAACTAAAATCTACAAGTAGTTTACGAAGCCATAAAGCCTGCCGTGCTGCTAAACTTGTTGCGGTATACTCTGTCTCAGATGTCGACAAAGCTACTGTCTCCTGCTTCTTTGAACTTCATGTCACTGCTCCAGAACCAACGCTGAAACAACTTCCGGAAGTGCTTTTTCGGTCATCCAAGCACCCTGCATAATCACTGTTAGTAAAGCCAACCAATCTGAAATTTTGTTCTTTAGAATACCAAATACCAAAGTCTGTGGTTCCAGCAACATAATGAAGAACTCGCTTCGCAGCACCAAAATGTTGCTTTGTGGGACTTTGCAAAAATCTGTACGCAACACTAACTGAAAAGGCTATGTCAGGTCTAGTGTGCGTTAGATAATTCAAGCCACCAACTAAACTTCTACAAAATTTAGGACTTGCTTTCTCAGTTCCATCTACACGCTGCAACTTTTCATTGATATTCATCGGTGTAGTTGCTACTTCACAGTTAATCATATGGAACTCTTTCAAAAGATCCTCTGCATATTTCTTTTGATAAATAAAAATTCCATCATTATCTTGGATCACCTCAAGCCCCAAGAAATATTTCAGTAAGCCCAAGTCAGACATCTCAAAGTTTATCATAATACTGAACTTGAAATCATTAACTAAAGACATTGAGGAACCAATATAAATCATATCATTAATATAGAGACAGACCAACCAAAATTTGTCAGTACCTTATTTCTTTAAGTACAAAGTGGGCTCGTGGTCACTTCTTCTGAATCTGCTACCTTGAAAGAATGAGTCAATTTTGCTAAACCAAGCAGTGGAGCTTGCTTTAGCCTATAAAGAGCTTTACTTAACTTGTAGACTTTAATCTCGTTGCCAGTAATCATAAATACTTGACGTTGTGAAACATAAACCTCCTCTTCTAAATCTCCATTCAAGAAAGCAAACTTCAAATCAAATTGATACACGGGAAAGTGCAATTGCCCAGCCAAAGCAAAAAAACTCTCACTGTTTCAAATCGAGCAACAGGAGAAAACTTTTTGTCAAAATCTGCACCTTGTTGTTGTGAATATACTTTTGCGGTGAGTTGAGCTTTGTGCTTTTGAATGCTCCCATCATCATTGTACTTAGTTTGAAACACCCATTTGAGCCCTATTACATTCCTTCCTTCAGGTGCATCAACTAACTCCCATGTAGAGTTTTTTTCAATTGCTTGCATCTCTTCAATCATAGCGTTCTTCCATTCAGATTGTTCTACTGCTTCTTCATAACAAACAGGATCTGAAACAAGAAAAACAAATTGACAAGAAGTATTTACAGTGTTAGAGTACTTAGGATTTTGTTTCTTTTACCTTGTTGATTTTCATAGATGAATCGACTCAACTAAAGACTCATCAGGTGCAACAGTTTTTAATGGTGCAATTGATGAGTTAATAGATGAACTTACCGGAGAAGAATTGGGTGAAATTCCAGAATTTACTGCAGGTTCTTCATCAGTGGATAGAAATTGAATATTGGATATCATGTTCCCAGAATTAAAGTTCCAACTTACATCCTCATTAAACACAACATTTCTACTTATGATCGCATTGCCACTTATTGGATTATATAGTTGATATGCTTTGGAATGAAGACTATAGCCAACAAAAATGCATTTTGTAGATTTTTCATCAAGCTTAGAGTGAAAATTAACCAAAGCATATGATATACAACCAAAGATTCTTAAGTATATAGCGTTGAAATTCCCTACGAATTCCATTCTCATCACAGAACAAATTAAAATCATTAGACAAGAATTACCACCTCTATCGGTACAGAGTGATTTCATCTTGTTTCCACTTTGATTCTCTACAAATGCCTTAAATTTCTTGAAATTCTCAAAGGTTTCAGATTTCAATTTCAAGAAATAAACCCAACTAAAGCGGCTGTAATCATCAGTAAACATAAAAAATATCGACTTCCACCAAGGGATTCCATTTTCATTTGCCCACACAAATCAGCATGCACAAGTTCAAGACAAGTTGTAGCCCTCCATGATTTTCCCACTGGAAACGATTTCCTAGTTTGCTTCCCATAGATACATCCTTCACACACTTCAAGTTCATTTATTTCTGGCAAGCCAATAACCATGTCTTTTTGAACAAAAAGTTTCAACCCATTAAGATTCAAATGTCCATAACATAAGTGCCACAAATTAGTCTCATTTTTTCCTTTAACAACTAAGGCAGTATTAGTAACATTTGAAATATCAAGAGAAAACATTTTGTTTTGAGTCATAGGCATACGAGCTATCGTGCATCCAGATTTTTTGTCCTTAATGTCACATGCATTATCATAACTGGTCATCAATTAGCCAACACTTAACAGATTATGAGCCAAAGTAGGGACATATTGCACATCATATAAAAGCTTCACATTACCTTAAACATTTTTTATCTCAACTGTACCTTTCCCTTCGACGTGCACTTGTTTCTCATCTCCTAGTCGCACCTCACTTTTCTAAGAATCATCAAGATCTCTGAATAGCAACTTCCAACTTGACATGTGATTTGAGAATCTGCTATCAATGAACCACACAACATTCGCACTTTCAGTTATTTGGGAGCTAACCATAAAAAATTTACTTTCTTCTTTCACATTTTGAGTGAAATTGGCTTCCTTTTTGGTCATCTTTCTGCTTTATCTAACAATCAACTTCTTTGTGGCAAAATTTCTTGTAGTATCAGCATTGAATATTGCTCTTGTACTGATGGAATTCACCAACTTGGTTTCTACCTCTGCCGCTACCACCACGGCCTAGACCACGGAAATTGCATCTGTTGTGTCCACGTCCTGCTGAGGTTTCCACTTTTCCACTGTAGCCAAACTCCCCCTTAACCTAGAATGCCTTCTCTTGAACTTTCTCACGGGACCTATTTAGCCTATCTTCATGAGCTAGCAAGGAACTCATTAATTCATCTAAAGAATAGGTAGATAGGTCCTTAGATTCTTCAATTGCCGTAACAACATGCTCAAATTTGGTGGTTAAGCTTCTCGATACTTTAGACACAACAATTGGATTATCAATTTTCTCACCATAGGACCTCATCCTATTAACAATAGTCGATGTTCTAGACAAATATCCTTGCACAAATTCATTTTCGTCCATGAATAATGTTTCAAAATCACGTCAGAGAGTTTGTAATTTAACAGTAATTAACTTATCATCTCCAAAGTACTCTTGCTTTAGGATCTCCCATGCTTGTTTGAAAGTATTAGCTGCTGATATGCGAGGAAAAATTTCATCATCAAGAGCCTGGTGGATCGTGAATAGAGTTGTTGAGTCTCTCTTCCGATGTTCTCTTAGCTGGTTTGCATTCCCTTCTGGAATTCCAGTCTCAACTGCATCCCATAGTTCTTGAGACTTGAAAAAAGTCTTCATTTTTAGACTCTAGAACTGATAATTTTCCCCCCTGAAAATTGGAATTAGGGGTTGCGACGAAGCTGCTGTCCCGTTTCCTTCCATGGAAATTGTCTAAGTTCTTTGCGAAAAAAATTCACAATAGTTCACTATTTTACTCTCTTACTATACCAATCCCTGCTTGAGGAAAGGATGGATCTTAACCTGGAGTAAAGCTCGGATACCAAAAATGTTGGCAAAAGATATGAACGACTACTCGAATAAGATGTTAACAGAGAGAAACTTGATCTTTTTCTATTCATTCAGAAGAAAATGCTACAAGTCTTTAAATAGAACATGGAAAGAAACAAACTTAGAGAAAAAATAGGGCACTAGTTTAGCACTAATCCATGACCTGCTAACTAACTAACATCAACTAATTAGGACTCCTAAAAGTACTGCCACTAACAATATTAAACTTTTGAATCAATCAACTAACATGTTGTGCTATATCTGATAGCACACAACAACAAATATGTGATCACTTATACGAAATCATTGGTGAAGTTTCTTAAAAGAACCAAATAGATTTCTCTCTTGCTTGCCACGGTTAGTATATTATTTTGATTGTCTTATCTTAGCTACAAACATTTTATATGCCATTGCACTCTTCCAACAATATTAGTATAGAGACAATTAGCCCACTTCTTTTATCTCAAGTTGACGAATTTGTCATATTTCTTCCTCTCTTCTTCTAGGGCATTATAAGAGATCAAGTTTTCTTGAAACTAACCGATGCCTAAAATACATTATAACAAAAATAATTTTTATTGTAAATAAATATGCACATTATCGAAGAGTGCTAAAGCCTTTACCGACATTAATTAATTCTCCTTCGATTCAATGTCGTTATAGACTTTAGGAACATTTATAGAGAGTAATAATTTGCCTCTGAATATACATATTTAGACGGATTAAACTATTAATTTCCATTAAAGATCATATTTTTTGTAGTGATAACTCTTTATTTTGGTTTCTTTCAATTAAATTTGTGAACTGTAAACTTGGATACAGCCCGACAGACTATCTTTTTGAAAAATATGTTAAGCAACATGCCTTTTTTTCTTCATGCTAGGAAAGTAAGGTCGTCTTTATTATTATATGTGGATATTTGTGAGTTCAAGTGCTCACAAAATTATGTTGTGGGATATTAATCAGTTATGTTTCAAAATTTTGGTTTAGAATATCATATTGTGAACAGTTCCATTGAGATGTCACCTACTGCTTGGTAAATTGATAAGTCCACGATTTGGACTCATTAAGGGCTCTATTTTAATAGATTTAGTGTCCTTAAAAGCACATTTTGTCTCAATAATTGATGTAAATCCTTGACTTTCAGGTATTTGGACTTCGGGACAAAGCGTAGACACTATTAAGCTAGAAGGAACAAGGCGGCTAAAAGAACGAAGAAATCAAGGCCTGAGTATCGTCTAACCCATTAGGTGAGTCACCGAATGGCCTTGGTCTCGCCTAATGTTCCAGCGTGCCAAGCCCTAAAGGAGAAGATCTAGTCGGCGAGATAAAAGAGCAGTCGGCGTGTCGCCAAACAGTTCCATGTTCCAGTGCTTTATCGCCCAAAGGTGCAAGACCTCAAGGATGTTGAAGGCAAAAGCTAAACGACGATACAAATGACCAAAGTGCAGATCACCGAGTGGATCGCGATCCTGACTAACTACGCCGACTGATCCTTCGCAACACACTTTTTGACAACTATAAATACTTGTTTGAACTTTTAGTCTAGCATCAATTTTTCTATTCAGAAACCATATTTTAGAGAATTCAGTTTTAGAACTTTGTTTTTGGAGATAGTTTTCCTTAGCTTTGGAGATTTTAAAGATTCCCATTTTGAAGAAATTGAAAGTGGGTATTGAATATTCTTCATCTTAGACATTTGCAAAGACCATATCAATCGTACCTAATTGATGGAAACACTTTTCGGTGCCGATTTCTATGTTTTTACTATGTCTAGCAAAAACCTCAATTCTTGGGGTGTAATTATGTGATTATGGGTTGAATTACCTGCTCGGTATTGCTAATTGATTATTTATTCGTTGTTTAAAAGTGATTTCGTTCAGTAATTATGGTTAAATTTAATGGGTTGTAGTTGCAAATATAATCTTAACTTCATATTTTTGGCTAGCTCGAGAGACGGGTCGTAAAACCAAAATTATTGAATCGATGGTTTGTAGGTATTGGGTTGACTTCGGTTCAGCTCGAGAGAGTGAATGGACTAAAGTGAAGGTTGTGCTTTATTGCGGCTTATTGGTGTTTGATAGAAACCAATTCGATTTAGGGTAAATTTTTCAAGAGAAAGTTTACCCCCATTAAAATCTAGCTTATTCACTTATTTACATCGGTTTACTATCAATTGCAATTACCCAGTTGTTTACCTTAGCCCATAATCCTATCACATCCCAAGAATCCCGTCTCCATATTCGTATTTTCGTGTTAATTATTATTTTTAGTTACTAATTGACTACAAACCCCCCTTTGATAATTGACACCTGTGTTACCCTTCAATTTATCATGTTTTTACTCATAAATATTTATAGCTATGATTGACTTGAACACATTTTTGCTTTTCTATTGATTCTCAATTACGACCCGCTAGTTGGGTTGTATTACTACTCACGATCGTTAGCACTTGAACTGGAAGTAGTGTCCTTATACATTAAATCAAAATGGTGCCACTGCCGGGGAATGGTGTTAGTTGAGAATTTCTAGTCAAGTTGAATTTTGTTCTTGTTAGTTATAGTTCTACTTATTCAATTTTTAGTTCTGTTTTGTTTTCTTATTCTTTGAAATAGAGGAGGTGAACATGTCGGGCAATAAATGCGAACAAATGGATTTTCCTCCGTTAGAAGTGATTATATTCAGGGATCGCATCCTAACCTTCAAACAATTGGAAGGTGAACGGATTCATGAGTCGTGGGTAAGGTTTAAAGCACTGCTGGTTCAATGCCCAAGTCATGAACTTCCCGATGTAGTCCTCATGGAAAGTTTTTACAAAAGCCATGGTCCCAGGAACAAGGTGTTGGCTGATCAACTCATCCCGGGTGGTATTGCACAACAGCCCTATGTGATAGCAGCCCAACTGCTTGATCACATAGCTGAGACAAACCAAGAAGTAGAGAGGGGCTTCATGTTGGCCGCACTAATAACTCAACTGGATGATTTGGACAAGAAAATATCAGAGATTGAAGTCCAGTGCAAAAGAAAAGATAAATACATACCCCCTCATGAGTGGAGAAGATCTACGGACAATGAGAGTAAATGTGTCGAGTAGACGCTGTTAATCATTCTCCAAAAGATCAATGAGCAAGATAGAGTGCTGGAAGAGATGAAGGAGAATGTTGAACTGCTAAATCAGATGATTGATCTCACTCTAGATCAATCTAGCTAATTGAAACTCTTATGGATCATGTATTGCCTCATCTCCACCCAAATGAACAAGTGGGGTTACCTAGTAACACTAGGGCCAACCCCAAAAATGGATTTTAAGTAAGGACTTGCGTCGTGCCACGACGTTAACTAAGACGCTTCTTGGGAGGCAACCCAAGGTTTTACCATTTTATTTTTGCTTTGAGAAATAATATTGTGTTGATTGTGTAGGTTAAAGTATGGGAAATGTTTGAAAAGTGTAGATTGGCGAGATAAAGTCCAGTCGGCGAATCGCCGAAGAGGTCAGCGACCCCGACCTAGACCGACGTTGGACTCAAGACAACTTTAAGGTAGAGTCTGTAAAACTCGGCGAGCCTAGGAAATTATTAGTGATTCGCCGATCAGGTCGGTGATCGTGATCTATATTGCCGTTTGGACCCCCACATCAACTAAGGGTCCTGTAAAACTCGGCGAACATTGCCGAGTGGGTTGGCAATCACGACTAATGTTGTCGAATGGGCGAGAACTAGACGGTTCATTAAAAGGCCAAAGGTTTAAATTTCAGACGCTTTCATTTTCCCTTATTTTTCATCTTCCCCAACTCGCACCTATTTAGTGTTTTCAATATTTTTGCATTTTCAAGAGTATTTTAGTTGTCAGAGTTGTGTTCGGAGTGGATTACATTGCCGCCTAACTTTGAAATCATTATTATTCAGCATTTAAGGTTGGTTTTCCGAATCCCACATTTATTTTTAGTAATTTGTACTCTTATGCAAGCAATATTATGTTGTTGATGTGTGATGGGCCTCTCTAATAGGATTAAAATGTTTGAATGCCTATTTTAATTTGAAAATCTTGCCCATATTGTTTTGAATGTTGAATTCCCATCTTTTTGTGCTCTAAAATGAAGTAAATTTTGTGGGGTTGTGCTTGCATGTTGTTTAGTTTAGTTGGGTGAAGTCTGAGTAGCCCGTATCTGCGCCAAACAACATAATTTGCCTAATAATAGAGTAGGTGACTTCGTTCTTAAGGGCAAAGGTCGTCAATTGGCCAAATTTGGCAAAACCAGAAAAAGTCTAAGTATTCGGGAGCAATGGGTGTTATGGGTCTTGTTTGAATTTGAGTTGTGCATGTTTTGATTTTGTTTTCGGGGGTTTCGCAGTTGAATTTGAGAAGTTAGGTTGAAAATAGGCACGTTGGGTCGTTTGGCGAGCTGGGTCGAGCTCGCACAACCACTCGGGGGTTTGCCTAATATCCCCATATCACCTTTAATTTCATTCTTTATATGTTGTTGGGTTCTGTAACTTTCAGCGAGAAACCTGAGGTCGCCGAGGGCACTCGCCGAAAGACTTCTTGATCGTCCTAAGTCTACGCCCCTGAACCCTTTTTGCACTGTAACTTTCGGTGAGCTAAACCTTGCTCGCCGAATGTTATCAGCTATTCTCCGAAAAGCCTTTCCCATCACCGACTTGCCGCAACTTTTGAGCCAATCCTTTTGGCGAGCCCGATCCAGCTCGCCAAAGTGATTCGGCGAGTCTTTCTGCAACTGTTTTTCTATGAATTTGACTAAGTTATTTTTAACTTTTTCTTGATGTTTTGCAGGTTTGGTGAGGACAAACATAGACATGCCACCCTGTAAAATAGTACGGGGTATAACAATCAACGAAGGGGAATAAAATCCTTCAAAAAGAGGAAGGCAAGAACCTCCACCAGGTGACAAAGGAATGGGCAAGAGACCCAGGTCTGACAGGGCTACTACTGGCTCCCAGGCTGCTCTATCTGAGCCTGATGATGACCTGCCTCTACAGTCCCGGCGGTTTGAGCTCCAGGCAAGAACTCACCCTATGTTTACTAAAGTCCCTCCTGCGTCCACACCAGTAGAATCAGTGCCAACTTCGGCACCTCCTATGGCTCCTGTGCCACCTATTTTTCCTTCACCTAGACTCCTCAATAGATTTAAAGGAGATGGTTTGCGAACAATCCTCGAGGAGAAGTTATTTTCTACAGAGGGTCTGGAGGGCAAGTACTCTAGTGTAGCGGAGTTATTACAGTGGCACCGGTTCCAGATTTTCACCAGCCCTTGAGGTTCATATATTCCTTCATGGGTCCGTGAGTTCTACACAGCATATAGTGAACTGGTGGAAAGAGTAAAATGAAGGCCAGCGAGTTCAGACCGATTAAGTCGGTCATTGTTCGAGGTGTAGAAGTGAGCTGCAGTGAGGAGTACATTAATGATGTGTTAGATAGGCCTCCAGGGACTACACTCTTATATGAAGGTTTGCCTATGACACAAACTCTGGAGGATCTAAAGGGTTGGCTTGCCCTCCTTATTTCTAAAACCACTCCTAGGTGGATTGAGGTGAGAGTCGAGATTGAAAAGAAGGATTTGAATATAGTTGCCCATTATTGATTCGGATTCATTAGTAGTTCACTTATGCCTTCA
Organism: Solanum acaule; assembly: GCA_036250505.1. Taxonomy (NCBI): domain Eukaryota; kingdom Viridiplantae; phylum Streptophyta; class Magnoliopsida; order Solanales; family Solanaceae; genus Solanum; species Solanum acaule. The sequence goes on from JAJOOR010005811.1 coordinate 41,071, forward strand.
CAGAACGAATCTATCCTCCGACATGCAAAAGTAGCTTGCTTGGGGTCTATCTTATCGAGGAGGCAGCTCAACTTGGGCCTTATCATAGAGTAGGAGATGGCCATGAGAGCCAAGCGGAGGCATACCTCTTTTCCCTTCCCAGTACTAATCACAGAGATGTGCCGGCCTGCTAGAGTGCCCAGGGATGCTGCTAGAGATTTTGATGTTACCCCATCCTCCTCCACTGACATCCGGCGCATTGAGGCTGAGTATACTAGAGAGGAGGCTAACAAGAGGAGGGTAGCTCCAATGGACACATCCCTAGAGGTGAAAGTTGATTTGACACCTACAGAAGGATTTTTTCCTACTCCGACCTCCGGGTCTTCACGTACTTCTATCCCTTTCTCTTCTTCACAGGCTCCAGGCACCTCCTCTTCCTCCCAGCCGACCAAGATTACTCAGGTGATGATCTTGAGGATGGGGCATATGTCCCATTCAGTTGATGTGAGGGCGACCCGATTAGAGAGATATGTCCCCTTGATGATTGAGGTTGTGATCCTGGCTGCACTGACCCCTTGCAGACTTCTATTGACACTCTCACTACAAGAGTTGAAACTTGTGAGAGCAGGCAGGGGGAGACCTCCGAGATTCCGGCTTTGAAAGCCAAGGTCGCATACTTGAGGAAGGGCGTAGACTATCTGAAGTCTACCGACTTCACTTCATTACTGGAGGCTGTAGATGATTTGGACAATCCTGAGACTTCATAGATTTCTTCGGCTACCACCGGAGATGTACCTAGGAATGAGGCAACAGTTGATGAGTCGGATGCTGAGAACGATGAAGAGCAGATAGAGAGATGGGATGAGAGCATAAATGGAGACTTTCTGGATCTTGAGGAGCCGATTATGCAGTCAGTGATTTAGACATTGCTGATCAAGACTTCTATGGCAGCTCCTAGTGGATCTGGTACTGCTACTATTCCTTTTGAGATGACTCCGGGCACTGATGCCCAAGTCCAGACTGATGCACCGGGTACTGCCTAGACAGATGGAACGACTGCATAGATAAGATCCCTTCTATACCTCCCTCTTTGTCTTTATTTCTTTTGATTTTTGGATATTATTAGCTTGTTTGCATTTGAGGACAAATGCTTTTATTTGTGGTGGGGTGAGGCCCACCTTTTGTGTGACATTAGTAATTCTTGTTTTGTTCATATATTTGGGCTTTGAGCTAAATTTGTGTTATATACTGCTTTTTGTGGATGTTTGAGCTTGTGGCTCCTTATTTTTAATTGTACATAATTTTTTAACCTTCCGAAAAATTTTGCCACCTCTTAGTTGTGTTGAATGTGGCTGTTCTTTTGCAAATTTGAGTATCGGTCTTGATCAATATCGATGGCTTGAATAGTGCTTACAATCAAACAAACATGAATGTGCGGCTACGACGAGGCCAATTGAAGTTGCATAAACAATATGTTAACTCTTTGCATCTCGTTGTGACTAGCCAAGTATCGAATTGAGTCTCTTGTAATGAACATTGCACACTAGCGAAAGTGTGGAGTCTTGTTTGAGATTGGTGTCAATGCCTTGTGTGATGAGCTTACCGTGAACAATGTGTGATGACACCTAGAATTTTCCCTGTTGGTCCGGTTGACTAAGTGATGCAATTTCTTGTGATGGTCTTAGGCAACCTTAAAGAGTGTGAACCAATTTGAAATTATACCTCTTTTGTGGCTTACCTTGTGAGTGTGTGAACCTCTTTTGAGCACCCTTTGAGCCTTACCCTTTTCTTGAAAGAAACTTGATAACATTGTGACTTTTTATTGATCCATTACCCATAATCCTCATGATTTTTAGTTTGTTTGAATAGCCAACTTAGGCCAAAAGCCTAAGTTGGGGGTGTGGTGAAAAGAGAAGGTAAATCAAGGAAATGCAAAGAAGTCCATTTTGCCCATGTTTTTAGAAAAATGGAACCCCTCCATAAAAAAAAATTTAAAAAATTGAAAGAGAAAAAGAAAGAAAAAGTTGTGGAATAATGTTGTGAAAATACAAAGAAAATGGGATTTCCAATTATCCATGGAAGATGAATAAGAGGTTACTTTTGAGCTTGAATGAAAATGATGAAGAAAAGGAAAGAAGGTGTTGTTCACATCACATTTCATGAGGATTTCAGCCTATAAGCCTAAATGACCATACATATGCACTCAGCCCCATTACAAGCCTTAAAAAGACCTTTTTTATCTTGAATGAGCTGAAACAAGAGTCGATTGGAAAATAAGGGCAAACTTTGGGTGAACATCATACATTGTGTTCATCTTTGTGAGTGTGAGCGTTGCATTTGATTCTGGAACTTTAAATTGTTGAATCATTGTGTGAGAATATGGAATCATTCTTTGTGTGAGGGCATTTGATCACCTTTGTCGAGCTTGTACTTGCATTTGAAGCAAGTAATGTGAGCTTGAGATTCTTTGGTAATGGTGAGTCACAGCTTGAATCTTTGAGTGTACAATTGATCACTGCATGAGTAAGTTGAGTCTTCTTGTGTGCATTCATGATTGAGTCTTGTGTAGCACCGTTGGAGACATCCTTTTTGAACTGCTGAACTTGAGTTTTGCTTGAGGACAAGAAAAAGTTTAAGTTGGGGGTGTTGATGAGTCCACGATTTGGACTCATTTAGGGCTCTATTTAATAGATATAGTGTCCTGAAATGCATATTTTGTCTCAATAACTTATGTAAATCCTTGAATTTCAGGTATTTAGACTTCGGAACAAAGTATAGACACTATTAAGCAAGAAGGAACAAGGCGGTTAAAAGAACGAAGAAATGAAGGTATGAGGATCGCCTAACCCATTAGGCGAGTCGCCGAATTGTCTTGGTCTCGCCTAATGTTCTAGTGTGCCAAGCCCTGAAGGAGAAGATCTAGTTGGCGAAATAAAAGAGCAGTCGGCGTGTCGTCAAACAGTTCCGCAATGCAGTGCTTTATCGCCCAAAGGTGCAAGACCTCAAGGATGTTGAAGGCAAAAGCAGAATGGCGATACAAATGACCAAAGGGCGGAATCCCGAGTGGATCGACAATCCCGACCAACTGCGTCGATTGATCCTTTGCAGCACACTTTTTGACAACTATAAATATTTGTTTGAATTTTTAGTCTAGCATCAGTTTTTACATTCAGAAACCATTTTTTAGAGTTATTCAGTTTTAGAACTTGGTTTTTGGAGACAATTTTCCTTAGCTTTGGAGATTTTGAAGATTCCCATTTTGAAGAAATTGGAAGTGGGTATTAAAAATTCTTCATCTTAGACATTTATAAAGACCATATCAATCGTACCCAATTGATGGAAACACTTTTGGTATCAATTTCTATCTTTTTACTATGTCTAGCTAAAACCCCAATTCTTGGGTGTGATTATGTGATTATGGAATTAACTGTTGGGTATTGCTAATTGATTGTTTATTCACTATTTAAAAGTAATTTCGTTCAATAAATGTGGTTAAATTTAATGGGTTGTAGTTGGAAATACAATCTTAACTTCGTGCTTTTGGCTTGTTCGAGAGAGAGGTTGTAAAATCAAAATTATTGAATCGATGGTTTGTGGGTATTGGGTTGACATGGGTTCAGCTCGAGAGAGTGAATCTTAAACCCTTTCCCACACATTCAGCTCGAGAGAGTGAATGGACTAAAGCGAAGGTTGTGCTTCATTGCGGCTTATTGGTGTTCGAGAAAAACCAATTCGATTCAGGGTAAATTGTTCCAGAGAAAGTTTACTCCCACTAAAGTCTAGCTTATTCACTTATTTACAGCAGTTTACTATCAATTGCAATTACCTAGTTGTTTACCTTAGCCCATAATCCTATCACATCCCAAGAATCTCGTCTCCATATTCGTATTTTCGTGTTAATTATTGTTTTTAGTTGCTAATTGACTACAAGCCCCCCTTTGATAATTGGCACTTGTGTCACCCTTCAATTTATCATGTTTTTACTGGTAAATGTTTATAACTATGATTGATTTGAACACATTTTTGCTTTTCTATTGATTCTCAATTACGAACCACTCCCTTGGGACTCGACCCCAACTCACTAGTTGGGTTATATTACTACTCACGATCGTTGGCACTTGAACTGGAAGTAGTGTCCTGATACGTGAAATGATTGATCATTGCATTAATTCTTTATAACTTTATAATATAAAAGTAACTATGGTTCAATTCCAAATAAGTTGAGGCCGGTGATATGAAACCTAAGCAATAGTAATAATTATTCTGAGACAACGAGGAAAGAATTTTATGATACTAACAATCTTAGGCTCATTTTTAACATATACTCCACATGATACGACATACTATAATAAAAAAGAGATTGATGGAGGTTCATACCAAAGGAGACGAAGATCCTCCATTTGAATTTAGTTAATTATGTTCTTGTATGGGCATAATGTTCCATTTTACTTGTGAGCGTTGTTGTTCGAGGTTTTTTAGTCTCTACTTTAACGTCTGATGTTGTTGTCTATAACTACTTGGAATTTAGAAAATTTTATTACTTTTGACCAACTATTTCCATGGAGATTTTCTTAGATTTCTTTCTTATACTTAAATCTCTCTATGACTCATAATTTTTGTATAAAAAAAATAAAAATTAAAAAAATATAGCACTTTAAGATTTCGGAGGAACACTTTGCTTTAAGAAAAAATGTTCTTGACAATGTAGTGTATGTGTCAAAATTACAAATATTACGAATGATCATATGTAAGCTTAATAAAATAGTTCAATTCCATGTGAAGCATGGATAATTTACCTAGTCATGTAATAAACAAAAGGGATCAATATAGAAATTTACCATTTCTATGTTATAAACATCATGTATAACTGAAAACCAAATTGCTAAGGATTAAAAATTGATGAACCAAAAATCAATAATACATATTTCATTGGTTTGATTATGACAGAACGCAAACTGATAATACATAAAACGGAATAGAGTTTCTGAAAGGTGGAGGAAAGAGAAAATATAAGATGAACAAGTCTACCAATAATCTCCACATGAACAAACCCCATTTGTGAAATGATGAAATAGATTGATGTCTCTAACTAGAATTTCTCTATTTGTATATTTTGAAATGAGCTTGGTGAATGAGTGGCAGTCCTCACATAACCTCAAGTTCTTACTAATCCTTATAGGATCTTCTTTGCTGCTATTAATCAACCCAAAAGCAAGTGCTAATTTCTCATTCTGACCCAACAAAATACGTTCTTTCTCGTCATCTTCAGGATCATACAACACAATTCTGGTATTTGGGGCATACCCATTTTGTTTCATCTCCATTGATAGTTTTAGCAACAAGGCATGAATTTGCTCAATTTGGATGTTAATTTCATCAACTGACTGGAGACAGTAGATTTTCCTCTTTACTTCAATCATGCTGCAACCAGACACTTTCCGCAATCCCTTGGCTTCCAAAAGCATCCTTACTTGTTTAAGCAAAAAGTACATAGTTCAACATTACAATGAATTCTACATTATCCAAGAAGAGAACCCCAAACTTTATCCTGGTTCAATCCGCATATCTTGAATGATTATAGCTGCTTCTTCCAACTGATTGGCTCTTCCAAGAAGATCAACCATGCAAGCGTAGTATTCCACACTAGGGTACATTTTATGTTCTTTCCACGTTGAATCGAATAATTGTTTCCCCTCGGCAGCAGGCCCTGCATGACTACAAACTCCCAATACACTATCAAATGATATTGGACTTGGTGACACTCCATGTCGAATCATTTCTCTAAAAGTTTCAATTGCTTTGGCCCCAAATCCATGTATTCCATAGCTTGAAATCATGGAATTCCATGCAACAACATCCCGCTTTCCCATCTGATCAAACACTCCTCGTCCCAATTCTAAAGCACCACATCTTGCATACATTGTCACAAGGGGACTGAGAACAGGAGAAATAGAGTCAAGCCCTTTTCTTAGTATATATCCATGTAATATCTTCCCTTGGTCTAGTGCAGTGCTGCACGAGCTTGAAGAACACTAACCATTGTGACTGAGTTTGGTAAGAAATTATGGGTCATCATATCATGAAAAAGGTGGAATGCTTCAAGAGGTTTTCCGTTCTTTGCATAACAAGCAATAATTGCGCTCCAAGAAACCAAATTTTTGTGTGGCATTTGAGAGAAGACAGATGTTGAATTGTGTAAGGAACCAAACCTAGCATAGACATCAATTAAGGTGGTCATAATATGTAATTGAGTGTGATAACCATGTCTGAATATGTGGGCGTGAATTTTCTTATGGTATGGGAGAGAGGAAACAACACAAGCCTTGAGGAGATATGTATAAGTGAACCTATCACCTCGAATGGCATTCATATGTGTATACAAGTGGAAAACGTGGAGACCATGTCCAGCTAATATCAATGCCCTGAAAAAGGCATTGAAAAGGAAGATGGTTGGGTTGTAAATTTTATCAAACACTTGGCGGGAGTGGTGAATAGAGTCGAAATGAGAGAACATATTAATGAGTTTAGTAGCCAAAAATAGATCTTGTTCGAAGCCATCATCAATAAGTCTATGGTGAACAGTTAAAGCATCAGAGAAGGAGTGTTTTTGAGAGCAGGAGAGGATGAGGAGTTTGTAGGTACGTTGTGTGGGATTGGGTTCTTGAGAGAGGAGTTGAAGGGCTTGTTTGAGCTGATCATTTTGCAAAATGATTGGATAGAATCGTTGTAATTGATGTTGCTGCTACTTCTACTACTACTAATTGAGATGCAACGGGGACAATATGATGAATAACGATTTTGCGCACCACATGGAGGAGGCATTTGAAGCGTCCACATTTACACATCACAACTCCTCAATTCCCCCACTCGACACTAAAATCTGGGTTTCTTTTCGTCTTCCTCCTTTTTATTTATTTGCTACTCAACTTTTTTTTTCCTTTTAAATTTACTTCACATAAAATACTTTTTTTGTTTATTATATCAAGTTAATAACATAAGGTATACATGAAAAGATAATTAAAAATAAGAAAAATGTTTATAAAATGCAAAAATAAATTCAAAAATTACATAATTTTTTGCACATTATAACTTATAAAGAACTATCTTTTAGACAATCAACGTTCATTTTATATAGAAACGGAACGATTTATCAATAAAGTCAATGTTTTATTATAGAGAAAATAGGATAAATTACCTAACTACATACTATTTATTAACATATTTTCTTATTTTCCCTACCATTTCAAAAAATATCAAAAATTCCTTCGTTTGCTCCCATCATCCCCTTTTTCGAATACATTAATTTGAAACCTAATACCCATGATTTTTCTTCCTTTTTTCACGCCACAAATCTCTACACAGTTACCTCCATTAGTCCTGTTTTAAATTTTAAATCTTTTCTCGTTCCAATTAATGATTTCAAGTTATTCAAAGATAGATTTCTTTTCATTACTTCAATTTTTGATTTCTTTTAAATTATTTTTTTAGTTTTTACATCTTAAAAAATTATTATATCTATTACTCCTAGTCTCTTTATTGGAAGAGGAGTGGAAAACATTGTTAATGGAGAGAGTTCATCTTGGAATCCATTTGGAATGGTTCCAACAATTTTTAATAGCGGTGTTGATATACTTCATTTTGTTGGTTTGATCTTTTAGTATTGGGCTTACTCAATAAGGCCGAGAAGGATACATCTTCACTGCTTTCCGTTGATCAGATTGTTGACTTTTTATTTTTATTTTTTGGTTTTCATCTTTTCTGGTACATATGGGTTCAGATTTTTAATGTATCTAGTTGATTTTATTTCTTAAACTAATGTATAATGTCTTCGTTTCAATATTATGATACATTATAATTTTATCATGCACAATGTATCGTGTTTAAATATTAGTTTTGATACATAACATTAATTAGTATTGATACTTGATACAAAAATTCTACCATATGTATCATTTATCATGTATCAGTCTTTTCATCTACGAATTTCTGAAACATCAATTTACTCGATAACTTGATTATTGATTCATTCACAAACACAACAAGATACAAAAACAGTAATGTATCATGCTAAATATTTGATCATGATACAATAATTTAAATTAATACTACATGTATGACACAGTAATGTGTTGAACTGTAAGCAAACACTTTACGTGCAAAATTTACTTATTTTATCTATCTAATTAATAAAAATGTAGTACTTATAAATTTATACAAGATACATAAATACTAATGTATGACGATTGATATAGTCATCTCGAAAACACAAAGCAAAAATCAAATTATCAGCACAATACATTTAATTTCATACCCCTGATTGCCAGATCTATTTTACTACGAAATTAAAGTTATGATCTATTTTATACGTTGCAAATTCAGGCTCATATTTCTTCTAGATTCCTGAATGTCAGATCTTTTTTTTCTAGATTCTTCACTATCTCACCAAAATCAAAATATTCATGATGTATCTTCTCAAATTTTTTGATAATTTTGAATCAAAATTGAAAGGATCTTCGACGAACTGGGAGAAGAAATTTGAAATTCATCACTTATGTATTGTTCATAACTCACCTTGCTTGCTCAGATTCTTGAATGTATTCATCATGTGTTTACGACCTTTTTTCAATCTATTACCATTTGGATGAGAATTGAAAGAAGAAAATTTGAATTGTTTGAAGCTAGACGGATTTGGAATAGAATTGAGAGAAGAAAATTTGAAATTTGTATTGAAGTTGGGAGGATTTGGAAGAGAATTGAGAGAAGAAAGTTTGAATTTTGATTTGATTGAATGTGTCTATTTGGGAGAGATTGAAATCAACTAGATTAGCTTGATTTGGGAAACTCACATTCAATTTTATATTCTCTTTCCTTTAAAAGTGTAACTGATTTTGTTTTAATGTATCCGACTTCTTTGCTATGTATCCAGATAACACTTATTTTTTTAGAATTTTTGTAAATTGAAAAAGCGTAGGGATAGAATGTAATTTAGGTCCTTACACTATGAGATTTATGTAAGTTATACAATAGACAATGTATCAATGAAACCAAAACATTTATTGTGTAAATATAAGGCTAGTGTAAGTTATACGTAATGTGATGTGCTTCATTAATAAGATTCATTGCATCCCAAATAATCATAATGTTTTTTGTTCTCCTTAATTTTCTTAATGCACATGCACTGAAAGGTTGTTTCTCTTCTCACACTAAGTATATCTAGCTATATTTTATGTTGTCAATGGAAGTTTTTAAATGATTTACCATCAACTTTATACCCGTTTCATCTATTACTCATGAACAAAATCTTAAAATATTATATCCTAACAAACAATAAAAAAAAACTCTATTGACCCTATATGTCAATTTATAATAAAATATGAGAGATTATTCATACATAACTTGAGTGTCTTCTGAAGCAATTCAGAAAGGTGTGTTTTGGATCTTCGTAAACTTTGTTAGATGACACTTTGAACGAAAATATCTTATTTATAAACTTACTGTTAGGATATATACTATTAACCATATGTTAAGGTATAATATTTTTTATAGAATAAATATTTATTCAGTTTTAATATATCATATATTCGTTTCTGGTGTCTGTTTACTTATATACTAGATTATTTAGTGTGTACAGTTTTAGCTTATACACAGGATTAAATCATCGGTTCTTATAAGTATAAAGTTTTTTGTTCACAATCTAGGATGGAAATTGAGTGTGCCATCGGTACGATTGTAGCACAAGATTATATGTAATTTATCTTGATTATGGGAATGGTATAGTTCCAATTTCTTGTGCTAGTGCATTTTGTATGTATTGAACGGGACCGAGTAGAGATAGTTGTTTTAGACTGGCTGACAAAAACATATTCTCTAAACTATTAAATGTACTTGTATTTTTAATCCTGATATAACTATTATGATCAGTATATATTAATTATCGTTTTGATTTATTAAAAGGTGAGATTCTGAGATGGGTCAATATGCCTGGTAGATTGGATGATAATAATATATATTGGTGAAATAATAAGTTAGTTGATGGAATCTATGTCTCGTTATAGAGATTAATTGATATGTCTTTTTGAGAAACTTATAAGTTTTCATCGTGTCAAACCTTGCAAGTGAATTTATGAATCCGTCACATGAAATAAGTTAAGTGGTGCTCTAAAGAAAATTAATCATTGAATTAAATTCGTCAATAATTTAATTTATTGATTAGTATTTGTAATCTTAACATGGGGAAATACATAAATGTTTAATAGGGAATTTTGAAATATAAATAGAGGAGTGCAATTACGAATTTCTAGTGGAATGATTTGTAATTTATTATGGTAAGAATAAATTCAAATTAATTATTGGGAATTATTTCCATAATAGGAAGCCTCAGTAATTAATTTTGTGGACCATACAATGTCCATATTGAACTAGAACTTAGAATCTTATTTCTAAGTGGAAAAGGGGAGTCAGGCGTGGGTTTTGTTTTTAAAAGAAAACACACGTGTTCTTTTAAGATAAAAAAAAGTAGACTGCGTTTTCTTCTCGTATTTGGATTGGGAAGAAATTTCTATAAATAGGGATTCTCCTAACTTAGAAAAAAGATTGAATAAGTTTTTTATTCAATACTTGCCCAGCCAAGTATTGAGAGAGTTCGGATGTGAACTTGGGATCATTGTAGAAGACCATAGTTGCTGTCTATCTTGTGGATTCGCTTTCACTTTTACTTGTTCATTTCGAACTTTGTATATCTTTTAAGAAACAATAATTGATATGAATATTTATTATAGTATTAATATTATTGATGTTTAGTACTATTAGATACATACTTTCATCACCAATCAAACGTGTGAATAGATTGACCTTGAAACAACAACGATTAATTACTCCTGCTATAAAGCAAGCACGTATTTTATCTTTGTTACCTTGCCTCAATAATGAGAAACAATTTGAAAGAACCGAGTCGACCGCTAGAACTACTGGTTTTAAAGCCCGAAATAAATAGGCTTACTTTTTCTTCACTTGAATCATAATTACAAGAATCTAGATTTGAGTATCGTGTCGTAAGAAAAAATGAATTGGCATCAAGAGCCTCGTTTGCACGTTATTAGATAACATAATATGTATGTATGTATGTTCGATTATATACATGATAATTACCGGAGTTCAGTTTTGAGCCAAAATCAATTTTATTTTATTATTGGTTGCTGATGGCAACGGACTGGTATATTGTTTTGTTGCATACGTAGATTATTTTGATTTTCTCTTTGTTAATGAGCGATAGGTTATTATTCATTGTACTGCCAAAGAATTTATGATGATGGGCAAGGAGCTAATATTGCTATCAAGTTTTTGATGGTGTAGATTGGTGTGTTTTTTCCATTTAAATAAAATGGAAGCATACGTTCACATTAATTTGTGTTAATGGCGGCAACACTACTCCTTTAGGTCGTTTCTAATTTTTTGCTTTGGCGGCAAGTGAGTGATTGTTTTTTCTTTGATCAAGTTAATTTCTAGACATGGAGAACTAAGAGGTGATGGCAGCCACCATTCCCTCATTAATTAGAATTTTCTTTCTGACAAATAATTGCAGGAGCATTCATTATTATTAATATAAACTAAGAATTTTGGGATTAATAGTTATCACGTAAGTGGTTTATTTATTTGGAATCATTAAAAATTCATAAGGCTTTATAAGGTGAAATTATATCAATATATGAATTGAGAATTATGATTAATAAATAGAATTTACGAAAGTGATCTATTTATACTACAAAAAAATTCCAAATTGCCAACAGATTTTACTAACAACGTAAGTTGGTTACTATTCTACTAACAAATTACCAACATATTTCTAACTGAATTATATTTTTAAACTTAACAATGAAATTCTAACAGATTACCAACCAAAATCTTACTAAGTATTTTAGTTAGTAAATACGACGGGAAAAAATGGCGCCAAATTTAGCAACATTCTATCCATGGATTACCAACTGAAATATTACTAACGCACACCTTTTGTTGGTAATATTACCAACGAGGTATATATCGGTTGGTAAATATGACAAAAAAATTGTTTATATAATTTATTAACATATTACCAATGAATTACTAACCAAACATTTACCAACGGCAAGGTTGTGTTGCTAAATTTACCAACGGCAAGGTTGTGTTGCTAAATTTACCAACCAAATATAAATGTGTTGGTAAATTAGTAACGAAATGTAATTTGTTGGTAAACTTGCCAACCAATATCCAATTAGTTGGAAATTTTGCCGATGAATAAAGATTGTAGTTAGTAAATTACTAACATCATTAAAATAGTTGGTAATATACCAACCGATCATTAATCCATTGGTAAAATTTACCAACATATTAATTATTAGTTGGTAATATTTCATATGAATGTTTAGTTGAATAGTAACTATTACCAATTGTGATAAAATTTATTGGTAAATTATTAATTACTAACTTATATTTGAATAGTTGATAAATTTACCAATTGAAGTTAATTTTTTTGGTAAATCAGTGTCTAGTGTTGAGGCTTTCATATTCAGTTTGAGTCATTAGGCGTTTTAACTTTTAAATTTTAGCCAAAACATGACTTTGATCAATATTTTTGGTAAACGTGCTCAGATTAGAACTCTGTCAGTGTCATTAACTTCGAAAGGTCATTTTTTATCTAACAAGAAGGTTGGTTCAAGTTTTGAGGCTTCAGTTTTTTGTTTGTGCCGTTAGGTGTTTTAAATCTTATGTTTTGGCCAAAATTTGACTTTGATCAATATTCTTGTAAACGTGCTTAGATGAGAATTTCGTCAACGTAATTAACTCCAAAGGTCATTTTTTATCTAATAGGATGGTTGATTCGGGTTTTGAGGCTTTCATTTTTAGTGTGTGCTGTTAGGTGTTTTAACTTATAAATTTTGGCCAAAATTTAACTTCGGTCAATATATTTGATAAACGTGCTCAAATGAGAATTTCGTCAGTGCAGTTAGATGCGAAAGGTAATTTTTGATGTAATAAGATAGAGGGTTCGGGTTTTGAGGCTTTCGTTTTTAGTTTGTGCTGTTAGGCATTTTAACTTTTAAGTTTTGGCCAAAATTTCACTTTAGTCAATATTTTTGGTAATCATGCTAGAATTGAAATTTTGTCACCGCGGTTAGCCTTATAAGTTAAGTTTTGGTCTCATAGGATGGTTGGTTCGGGTTTTGAGTCTTTTATTTTCATTTTATGTCGTTAAGCGTTTTAACTTTTAACTTTTGGCTAAAATTTGAATTAGGTCATTTTTTTTCAGAAACATGCTCTAATTTGAATTTCGTCAACGCGGTTAGCTGTGGAAGGTCATTTTTCGTCTAATAGGATGGTTGGTTTGGATTTTTTTAGGCATTTTAACTTTTAACTTTTGGCCAAAATTTGACTTTGCTTAACATTTTTTGTAAACGTGGTCTGATGAGAATTCCGTCAGCGCGATTAGCTTCGGAAGGTCATTTTTATATCTAATAGGATGGTTGGTTCAGGTTTTGAGGCTTCCATTTTCAGTTTGTGCTGTTAGGCATTTTAACTTTTAAGTTTTGGCCAAAATTTAGATTTGATCAATATATTTGGTAAATGTGCTCAAATTAAATTTTATGATATAATGATATGTGTCATATTGAGATTAATTTAACTTGTTATCATAGATTTTGCATTGTTTCATTCAAATATGATTTATAAAATTGATATCAATATTTTTCAATTTATATTCGTGCTCTTAGATTTTTAAATGCAATAAATTAATAAATATTTTACTATTGAATAATCATTCAGTTAATAATATTTTGAACATATTGTCAATCAATTACTAACCTAACATTGAACTTGAATGATATATTACCAACAAACTAATAATCAATTAGTAAATTTATTAGAAAAACAAATAATCATACTAACGTATTTAAAATTTATTACCAACAAGGGTTGTGGTGGAGTGATAATTACTCCTTCATCCTTAACGAAGAGGTCTTGGGTTGGATTCCCCTTGGATACTGAGCCGTCTTTGTTAGGGAGAGCTTTACCCCCCAATGTAGGACTTTCCGGCGTGAATCCAGATTTGGTCGAGCTCCAATGTCGGTACCAAACACCGGATCGGAAACCAAAAAATAAAATAAAAAAATATTTAAAATATATTGGTAAATTACCAACATAAATTTTCTGTTACTAAAATTGCCAACCAATTACCAATGTATCTGAAAAAGTTTACTATCAGACATTTGTCGCTATAATTACCAACGTATTACTAACGGAATCGAATAATGAAGAAAAAAATTTACCAACTCCTTTTCAATTCATTAGTAAAGGTACTAACGATAAACTAACCAAAAATTATTTAGTGAATTTACTAACGGAAATTTCAGGGCCATGTTTCAAAATTTTGTAACAACATCTTTGGGTGTTTACCAACTAATTTTTGGTTCGTAAGTTTACCAACATATTAAAATCGGTTGGTAATATTTACCGACGAGCCTTTTAGCAACGGATTAATATAAGTTGGCATTTGGTTGGTAACTCAATTTGCCAACCAATTTGATCAATTTACCAACAAATTTTTTTGTTGGTAATTGGAGTTCCTTTTGTAGAGTCAATAGAATATTCTCAATGCATCATATATAAATTGTTTTAAACAAACATTGGTGGTGAATATTTTTTTTATGAATGGAGATTTACCTTAATATGCTAGTAATGCTTAATTAATTTATGAGAAGAGATATCGAGATTTTCACTAAAAAAGAGGAAACGAAATATCTTGGATTCTCAGGTATATTAATTGAGAGGACAATTTGTTTTAAGGAGGGTTATTAGCTGTGTGTTTTAGTTAAAGAAAATACACAATATTCCTTATGCTCAGGAGATAATTATTAAAAACAGAATGAAAATCTGAATCAAGTTATTTTAATTTTTAACCTTGCCTAAAACGGTCATTTTTCAAATTTGGTCATAGTTAAGGTGGTCATGAATTTTATGATATCTGGTTGACTTGAAATTTGATGGTTCCAACGAAAATCGTTTAGGTAGTTTGTCGGATTAAACTTTTATTTGAATATGATAAGATCATTCCTTATGATAATTATGTTTATGTTAAATTTGAAACATGGTTGCACATGGTTATTTAACATGAATTGATATGTAATAAGAATGTATGTCATATTGTTTTAATTCCTAAAGATGCTTAAATCACTCAAATTTGAATTTGGTCATAGCTTTGGAAATAAAGATTCTTTATAGACTCCAATAGACCTAAAATTCGGTAAGTTCATTGATAACAGCCTAGTATGAAGTACTCATTGCTATGTGGTTATGTTTCTTTGAGGTCATTAAGATGATTTTAAAGTTGTTCTTTGGAATTAAAATGTGCTTTAGTATCATTGGCATTCTTTATATCGATTTTATTTATGTTATATGTGGTACATGATTACACGTGGTCAGTTAACATGAATTGCTATATGATAAGGGTGCAGATCTGATTATTTTTCCTTAAATCGTTTGAATCTGAAACGATCAAATTTAAAATACTCATTGTTATGCAGTGATTTGGTAATTTGAGGTCGTTCAAAGGATGTTTTTGGATTACTTTTGTATCTTGAAAATTAATTTTAATGAAAATAACTCGACTATGATATAGTGGTGATAGAGATTGTTCTCTATGGTCTTCATGACTAAATTTTAGTGAAGTATTAAGTTCATGTGTTGCCTTTAGACCTTTCTCCATATTGGATGAAATTAATACAAGCTATTAAAATTTAATCTCTAGTTTTTATAATCTGTATTGACACTCCCTATCTGAGTAATATATGATTGAATCAATGGATCTAGGGATAATGATATTCACTTGACTTAATTTAACATATACTCTCCATTTGAGTTAGCTTTTGTTTTAAATTTATTTGAGTGAATATCTGACATCATATATGTATATTGTATGAGTAGGTATTTTTTCATTAAAATTTATTGTTCAAAATGCATGGATATCTATGTGGTGTGTTTTGAATTTTTGTATACAGTGTATACATGAACTTGCTGATTTTTGAAAAATAGTATTCAGATAAAGTAAATAGTTTCTAGAATTTTGTTCTTTGTTCTTGATTTGTGTATCTATTTCACAAATGATGATATGTGTCATGTGATAAGAATTTTCAATGGAAAAATTTTAAATTCAATTTTGGCCAAACAACGTTTTCAACCAAATTAATCATACTTTTGGAATTCGAAAAAAAAAGAACTCTGATTGATCTGAAATTTGGTAGATTCATAAGAACAACCTAGTAAGATTATTTTGTTGATCGTTATATGTGTTTTTGGTCATATTTGATTGAATAGTAGTGAAGTATTAGTTTTATGTGTCGGCTTAGACCTTCCTCCCTATCAGATGGAATTAATACAAGTCAATATGTATTTAATCATCTAGTTTTGATAATTTGTATCAACTCTCCTAAACTGGGTAATATATGATTGGATCAATGTAACTACATGATTTTCACTTGACTTAAATTAACAATAGACTCTCCATCTGAGTTAGGTTTGTATACGTTTATGGAGTGAATAATCGGTCATTGTACATGTGTATTGCATGGGTAGTTCTCCAATCCCATCGATTGGCTATTCGAGATGCATGGATATATATGTATAAATGAACCCTGAATTTTGTAATTTAGGATTATTTGGAATATCATGATATATTTTATGTATTATATCTCATATTCTCAATAAACTTTACGCACCCACTTAGTACTAGGTAAGCTTTTCTTTTTGTAGAGATAAGATATTAATTCAAAGAATTCATTGTACATGTACCTTGTATTAGAAGGAATTATTTTCAGTTTCTAACTAGATAAGAGATGAGTATTTAATATATTTGTTTGTAACTCTCCTATATCCATTGAGTTTGATGAATATGTCATTTCTTTTGGTACATTGATGCGTGCTTTTTTTATTAGTATTACCTCTCATGAATTGAATTATATTAATCCATCTCATAAGAGAAAATATCTTTTAAATTGAATGAAACTTATTTGTACATTAGCGTTCAAGTCATTTATTCTAAATAGAATTTCAAGGTTGGTTAATGGATGTACATAACGGTTCATTGAAAGTGAAGTCACTACCAACATGTGAGTCTTGTTCAGAAGGAAAAATGAATAAGAGACATTTTCTCTTAAAAAGGAAAAAGAGGCAGTGATAAGTTATAATTAATCTATTCTGACTTGTGTGTAAATGAGCATTTGGGCAAGAGGTGAATTTGAGTATTCTGAGGTTTCAAGAAGGTCACTCATGATATGAATATTTTTTTTTGATGTTTTGTAAGTCTAAATGTCTTGATAAACTCGAAATATTTAAGACATGAAAATAACTTCATGAAAAATATAAAAGGTCACTACAATCTGATTGTAGTGACGTAAACCTCTCTGCACAGCCCATGAGTTACTTATCTTATAGAATAATTGCATTTCAATTGTTGACGTAAACCTCTCTGTAGAGCTCATGAGTTACTTATCTTATAGAATAATTGCATTTCAATTGTTGACGTAAACCTCTCTGCAGAGCTCATGAGTTACTTAAGTTATAGAATAATTGCATTTCAATTGTTACACCAGACACTATGTAATAAATTGGCGTACAAGAGAAAAGAAGTAGACTCTTATGAAGAAGTCTCTTATGAAGAAGTCTCTTATGAAGATGATAAGATTGATTATTGAATTATTATTAGTCATTTTGTTTCTTTTGGGATAGGTTCTAATAACTACATATCACATTCTGAATTCAAATTTTTTTTCAAATCAGTACCTTGAACAACTATAGAACTAGTTGGATTTGGCGAAAGTCTAATCCGTCACATGTTCAGATATAGGATTGTCCAACACATGTGCTGAGTGGGAGAATAAGAAAATTGGAATTAAGAATGGAATGTGCGTGTTAATTGGATATCCTAAAGAATGAAAGAATGTTTATTATAGTGTCCTAAAGAAAATAAGGCAATTGTTAACACACCTGTCTGATTTCTAGAAAAGTATCATTTAGTAAACCATGTTCCTAGTAAACTAGTTTTACAGGAATTGAAAAAAGAAATAATGAATGAGTTAATTATAAATTCAGACGCTCAAGAACATCTAATCGGTATGTCAGAATTGTCGTTCCATTGCATTTAGGTAGTGAGAAAAACGTTACTAGACATAAGAAAACTACTATCTCAAGTAGTGGGAGTGATGTTGAGCAAAATTAAAAGAACACTACAGGAAAAGTTGTTAATATTTCGATATCGAAAGATGTCACGACCCAGGAGTACTCCCTAGATGTGAAAAGCGTACTTGACCCCGAAATGTCTCAAACAAGCCCTTAGCATATCATAACATAATATAAAAGAAATGATGGGGAATTTAAAAACTTTTATCCATACAATAGAAGTCTTTTATAAAAGCAAGAGGAAGTCTAACTTATCTCAATTAGCCATCTAATACAATCTTTGAATCAACAATAGGGTCACAACCCTTTCAAGATAATTCAAAACATAAAAGTACTAGAAAGACACTACTATAATAACTCATATGTCCTCAAATCTTGAGGACTCACCACAAGCTAGGAGAATAGTCGATGCAAGCTTGAACCAATAGAGAATCACCTTAAGAACCGGAAACTACACTTTGTGAAAAATGTAGAAAATATGGGCTAGTACAAAAATGCACTAAGTATGATAGCCATGCATAAAAATCATTGAAAACATGCCAAAAAGGACATTTTAGTTGAAAATCATGCATTTACTAAGTATGAGAATCATCATGCACTTTTAGTGTAAAAGCATAAGTCACATGTATATTCAACATATAAACCATCATAACATAATAGAACCATTTCATGAGCAACCCTAAGTTATAATTCTGCAATGTATAGATAAAGATCTCATAATCCCCATCTACACTAAGTAACACTTTTAGGCTATCATAATCATACTTACATTTCTTTATTCTCATCTTTAGTTAATACTCGTAGACAAGGAACATTACATTTAATAAGACATGTCAAGGAAAGCAACTCATAGCAACAATCCAAGTTAAGCATCCATCATTACATTTAGCCTTCATGTCAACATTCTCAATAGCCTCATTATAAACCTTTTCATTTCATAAGACATTATAACATTTGAGGAACACACCATAACCACTGTCAAATCCTACTTGTGCAATGCATGGATGAAGTCCAATAACCCCACCCACACTTCATAGAACTTCTTGAGTAACCATAGTACATAACTCACATTCTTGTTCATGATGTGAATAAGCCCTAACCGTCATAGACCATGTGAGCAAATCATGGAATTCGGTGTCATGTCCCACACCGAAAAGAGTTGGTCTACTTTCTTAAGGTAGAACCGATAAAATTTTAGCTTAGGTGGATTCACTAGCTAATAACCTATGTGGGCACATAGTTATGGGATAAGGAGGTTGTTACTAGAAACCCGGCCTAACATGGGGAGAGCTTCAACTTCACAATATCCACTCGGTGCTAAGCATTAAATTCCCATGGAGTAGTTCATTCTCTTTTAACATTATTACACATGAAAGGGTTCCATTAGCCTACTGGTTCAAGGTACATTATTACACACATGAAAAGGATGCCATTAGCCTACCGATTCAAGGTTCATTATTAAACATATGAAATGGATGCCATTAGCCTACCGATTCAAGGTACATCACTATAATAGCTCATTGAATCCTCATGAAAGGGTACCATTGGTCTACCGATTCAAGGTTCATCTTTATAATAGTTCATTGACTCATCATGAAAGGGATACCATTGGTCTACCGATTCAAGAAAAAGCCTTAGAATACTTCATTAGTCATTTATGAAAGGGATGTCATTGGCCTACCGATTCAAGGTTCATTAAGATCACTTTTAATTACACATGAAGAGGATGACCTTAGCCTACCAATTCAAGGTATATCAATCAAGATTACTATTATTCACAAGTGAAAGGGATGCCATTGGCCTACCGATTCATTTAGGTGATGAAATCCTTTCACATCATCACAATTTCATCATAGTCATACTCAATTTATTCTCAAGTATTCATAAAGCATGTACATAAACATCACGATCATGATTCATCAACACATCTAGGATTACTACATTAGACATGGATAACAATATGATTCAAATAGTTCAATTACTACAAGCACATTCTTATGATATTCATATTTCTATAATTCACCCACATCACAGGTTCATAAATTGGGGACATGGGGATTTCAAGGTTTCTTGGGGGAAATTCAAACATAACAACCATAGGAATTTCTTAATTAATACATAATTCAAGTAATCAATCCATAACATTCATAATTCGATAACATTCTACTCACATTAATTAATACCCACACTTTAAGATTCAATTTGGAAGAATTGTGGGAATTCATTGATTCTTGATGAATTCATCTTAAAACAGTAAGTAATCATCAATTTGATCATAATATAAAGCAATTAAACCATTATAAACGTTTTTGAAGTGAATCGATGACTTGGAGTAAAACCCTAGCTTTTGGGGTAAAGTTACAAGTTTGAAATTGAGTTTGGAGGGACTCCATGGATGAAAACTATCCATGGATCAAAGACTACCATACCTTAGGTGTAGAAATCCAACAAATTCGTGTCAAAAAGTCTCCTTCTCAAGCCCTAACCTAGTCTTCTTCTTCTTTTTTGGAGTTCTAGAGAGAGTTTTTGGGGTTAAAGTTAGTTATGGATTTTGATCTTGGGATTTATGAGGTGTAAGGGTTAGTTAATGGCTTAAAAACCCTTATATAGGTCTATTAAAATAATATAAAATGACCCTACAATAAACTAACTAAAAAGGAAATTATCTAAAAGACCTTACCTTGGCCGAACCTTGGGCAGACTTGCAGGAACGACCCACGGACCGAGGGCGGGCCTATGGGGCATCCTGCATGTCTGTAGGTCCATGGTCTGCAGCTCCTCAATTTGGCTCTTGTCCCATGACACCCATCCATGGGACGTGGGTCCATCTATTGGCCGTAGGTGCCATCCATAGGTGTCTCTTTTTGGGCAGCTTGGAGGTTAGGCTTTAGGGTACTCCTCAAGGACCCTTGGTTGGTCCTTGGGGAGTCGTACCTTGATGTTTAACCCCTAAACCCCTCATCCTAAGTACGTGAAGTCATTTTATTATTCTAACCCACACATCAAACTCTAAAACTCTCACATAAGGCTCTAGTTTCACCTACCTATTTTCCGGGTGTTACAATATCTCCCCCTTGGGAACATTCATCCTTGAATGACGATCTAGACACCTTATAGAATTAAAGACTCAAGACTACCAGTCCATCATGCATGAAATATCTATTAATGCTCAATTGAAGGGAGGAAACATCAACTCCATCTCAACATACTCAATACAACACAAGGAAGTAGGAACTAAATCTAACAACCCATTATGCACGAAAACTTCAACATTTCTCAAATTCATAGGAGGAACTACCTTCTCTAACTCAAGTCATGCTCAACACAATATTATGAAGCAAATTATGAAATTACTCTCAAAAGTATATTAAAGCATTTTCAACAATTCATCTCATGAAGCATATAGGCAACTCATACTAAATGCATAACAACATGAGGGACATAAACCATGAAATATCATTTTTTTTCTAAACAAGAATTTCATCAAGAACATGCATAATAGAAGGAGATCATGGAAACACATAAATCACACATGACTACAAATCATGAAACAAGTCACAAGGAACTCTTTGTCTCAAGCTAGAATAGGAATAGAAGAAAGAGATAATGATATCGGAACTCTCAACAATCATGCTTTCTAAGCATACCATCTTCCCCTTAGGAGTAAACCCCTACTAAGGCTAACATCAAAGTCCAACAAATATAATAGGGATCTTAATAAAACATTTACATATATAAGGAACTATCAACATACATGTGCCTTCATCCGGAAGGGCTCATTTGTTCTCTCTAGACTGGAGTGCATAGAAGCGACCATACTTTGGAGCATTGGGATCCGGACCACCAAAAGAGGATTTCTTAGACTCTCTTCCTTTTTCTGAGAGTGTAGGGCAATTTTTTACTTGATGATCACTCTTTCCACAGCCATAGCAACCATTCGTACCGGCTAGGCACTTCCCATGGTGCTTCTTTCCATATTTGGTGCAAGTAGGATTAGGAAATGGAGATCCACTACCTTTCTCTTGGTTAGACCTAGGAGTGTTGGGAGAATCTTGGTTGGATGATCTCTTTTTGAACCTTGGTTGACCTTGTTCATCGAGCTTAGCTCTTTTCATCTCTCTATTCTTTCTCTTGAGTTTTGACTCCTCAATTCGTTGTGCATACACCATAAGCCTGGAGATATTCATGTTATCATGGAGCATTTCCATACGGCATTCTTCTCCAACTAAATCAGACAAAGCCGTAAAAAGTCTACTCATCTCATCCCTCGGATCTGCCACTATAGATGAAGTATACTTGGATAGTTGGGTAAATTTCAAGGCATACTTTTGAAAACTCAGGCTACCTTGCCTAAGATTAATGAATTCCTCCAGCTTGTCTTCCCTCAACTCACGGGGAAAGAACCTATCAATAAATGCTTTCTTAAAGACCTTCCAATCAACGAAACCCACTTCTACCGGCCTATTTCTCTTCCATTAAGTATACCAAACTTGAGCCACATCCTTCAATTGGTAAGCGGATAACTCTGCTTTTTCTATCGAAGTCACCCCTATGGCGTTAAGTATCTTGTAAACCTCATCCACAAATTCTTGAGGATCTTCTCCCACCTTGGAACTAAGAAACTCAGGAGGGTTCATTCTAACAAAATCCCTCAATCTACAAGCCGTGGAATTCTCATTAGGGTTCACATGAGTCCCAACATCTCTATTAACTTGGGCCACACAGCTTGGGCTTGATTTGTCACGGCTTGAGACAACATTAGAAGAGCCGGCCTAACCTCCACATCAGACATAGCTGGAGGGTTAACCGGAGCTTGATTAGCTTGATTCTCTTGAGGAGCTTCTTCATTGACATTGTTACCCTCCATTATTCTTGCGTTAGCCCTTCGTGTATTCATCTCCTGAAGACACAAAAGACCGATTAGGGGGTGGACATTATAGAGTTAAACTCTATGGCAGGATCTAAGAGTAATGAAAGAAGTGTAGTTTCCTAATATCTTATAGCCACTTATTCATAAATGTGGCACGCTTCATACTATGAACAAGACTCTACTAGACGTGGCTTATGTGACATCATCCTAGAATCATTCTAAACCTTGTGCTCTGATTAACAATTTTGTCACGACCCAGGAGTACCCCCTAGACGTGACAAGGCATACTTGACCTCGAAAGGTCTAATACAAGCCCTTAGCATATCATAACATAAGTTAAAAGAAATGATACGGAATTTAAAAACTTTTATCCATACAATCGAAGTCTTTTAATAAAGCAAGCGGAAGTCTAACTTGTCTCAATTAGCCATCTAATACAATCTTTGAATCAACAATAGGGTCACAACCCTTTCAACATAATCTGAAACATATAAGTACTAGAAAGAAACTACTAATGACTCATATCTTGAGGACTCACCACAAGCTTGGAGAATAGTCGATCCAAGCTTGAACCAATAGAGAATCACCTTAAGAACTGAAACCTACGCTTTGTGAAAAATATAGAAAATATGGGTTAGTACAAAAATGAACCAAGTATGATAGCCATGCATAAAAATCATTGAAAACATGCCAAAAAGGACATTTTAGTTGAAAAGCGTGCATTTACTAAGTTTGAGAATCATCAAGCACTTTTAGTGTAAAATCATAAGTCACATGTATATTCAACATACAAACCATCATAACATAATAGAAACATTTCATGAGTAACCCTAAGTTATACTTGTGCAATGTGTATATAAAGATCCCATAATCCCCATCTACACTAAGTACCACTTTTAGGCCACCATAATAATACTTACATTTCTTTATTCTCATCTTTATTTAATACTCATAGACTAGGAACTTCACAATTAATAAGACATGTCAAGGAAAGCAACTCAAACGAACAATCCAAGTTAAGCATTCATAATCACATTTAGCCTTCATGTCAACATTCTCAATAGCCTCATTATAAACCATTTTATTTCATAAGACATTATAACATTTGAGGAACACACCATACCCACTCTCAAAGCCTACTTATGCAATGCATGGATGAAGTCCCATAACACCACCCACACTTCATAGAACTTCTTGAGTAACCATAGTACATAATTCACGTTCTTGTTCATGATCGGAATAAGCCCTAACCGACATAGACCGTGTGAGCAAATCATGGAATTTGGTGTCATGTCCAACATAGAAAAGAGTTGGTCTACTTGCCTAAGGTAGAACCAGTAATATTTTAGCTTAGGTGGAACCACTAGATAATAACCTATATGGGCACATAGTTATGGGATAAGGAGGTTGTTACCAGAAACCCGGCCTAACATGGAGAGAGCTTCCACCTCACAGTATCCACTGAGTGCTAAGCATTAAATTCCCATGAAGTAGTTTGTTCTCTTTTAACATTATTACACATGAAGGGGTGCCATTAGCCTACCAGTTCAAGTGTCACAACCCAGGGGTACCCCCTTGACGTAACATGTCGTACTTGATCCCTAAGGGATCTCATACAAGCCCATAGCATAACCATCACATAAGGTACTAGAAAAGTACAAGAAATTTAAAACTTTAACCATACAATCGAAAACATTTTCATAAGCAAACGAAAGTCTTTTACTAACTCTTTGTCTCAAACCATCTATTTAAATTCAAGAATAAAAATCTTGGGACGCAGCCCATAATAAAGTCTAAAACATAAGAATTGGATAAAAGGAACATAATGGGTTTTTCCTCAAAGCTATGAGGACTCACCAAATCTTCAAGTCTTCTTGCACCTTAGAAACCTAGCTTTCAAGCAACTCAGTCTCCAAGATCCTACATTTGAGTAGAATGTAGGCAATATGTGTTAGTACAAAATGTACCAAGTATGATAGCTAGCACAACACCATAAAAGCATCTCAAAATGGATAGTCAACATCAGACATAAGCATAAGAGATAATAACATAATCATAACATAATCTCCAACATGAGCATCATATAATCATAATCAACATAAGGCATAGATAATGAGCATAGAAGAAAATTCATAATTATACAAGCATAATTGACTCTTAGTCCTTCACACCATAATAGCACCATTCTCAAGTGATCTCAAAAGCATACAAGTGCAAAGCAAGAATAGCATCCCATAATACCACCCAAGCCAAGTACCCCTTTAAAGTCATCTTAATCATAGTCTATATGCATGATCATCTCTTAAGTCTTTCTACCGTAAGGGCACCATACTCCTAAGCTCTTTTTTGAAGGCCTTTTCAATCCTCTTTCTAGTATGCTTCCTCCATAAGAACATTTAATGCCTAACTTCGCAGAGCAGCTCTCTCCCCAGCCCGCCCCTTGACTAGGTTGAAGCTATAAAGCTTACCTTATTTATTATTACTAAGAAGGAAAAGTAACCTCAAGACCCACTTGTGCAATGCATGAAAGGCATCCCATACTACCCTTCACACTAAGCATAGCCTTGAAGTCATCATAGTCATACTCACCGTATTTTGGTCTTATCACTAGTTTAACTCTCTTAACTAATGGAATCTCTAACATTTAGTCAACTATAACAAAGAAGGCAACTATGGAACAATCCTATCTAAATTCATTTCTTTAGTAAACTAAGTCATACTTGTGCAATGCAATCAT
The DNA here is from genome assembly GCA_036250505.1 of Solanum acaule. Taxonomy (NCBI): domain Eukaryota; kingdom Viridiplantae; phylum Streptophyta; class Magnoliopsida; order Solanales; family Solanaceae; genus Solanum; species Solanum acaule. Next base: position 66,858 of record JAJOOR010005811.1, read on the forward strand.
AGCATCCCATAATACTAATCATGCTAAATACCACTTTTAGGTCCTCTTACTATTGCCTCTTGACTTAGAACTTAGTCCCTCTCTTTAACTTTAGAACACTTTGAGGTACTCTCTCTTAAGCACATCTAAGTTCATTATTAGGTTGAACCCTAAGAGATACTAATTTTAGCATATCTTGGTTCATCATCAACATGGACCCTATGAGATACTATCTTAAGTATGTCTAAGTCCGTTCATACTCTTGAACACTATGAGGTACTTCATTAAGTAAGTCTTAGTTCAATTATGCTTTAGAACACTATGAGATGCTTTTTCAAGCATGTCTAAGTTCATTGGATATGGAGATTGCTACTAGGAACCTTAACTCAACTATGTGAAGGCTTCCATCTCATGAGACCTAACTTTGGGAAAACCCACACTCTACTACGTAAGAGTTCCCCCTTTAACTTGGATAGTCGTCACATCAACTAGGTGTGGTTCTCATTTCAACATGGAGCCCGGACCCTCTCTTGTGTGACACTCCACCTCATTTGTCAATATCCACTAGGGGTGAAGCATATACCCCTAGATTCACTATTAAGCCTTGCTTAACATTCATATCTCATGGAAAGATGTCCTTGACAGCCAATCCATGTTCAAGTGATTCTATCACTTCATACTATCAAACATTCATAAGGTAGGTTAGGTGAGTATAGGCCTTTCACCACAATTGTACCCATTAGACTCTATTTTTCACTTAGTCTTTACTCTCAAAGCCTTAGCATCTAAAGTCAATCATATTATCCGTCAACATTCATAACTAGGAGTCTTCACTCTTAAGAACTCTACAACATGAAAGCATCCTATGAACCTAGATTTCAAGGCCTTCAAACACATTCTTCATTACTAGGTGATTCTAGCCACAATTCATCCTAAAGGTTCAATTTCAACATTACAAGCCAAAATCAATCATATTCAATTAGGTCTAGTTCAATTCATGATTTCATATTCCTATTCTTGAATAAGTTCTACACATGACGACAATCCTAGAAGATCTATCAAGAATCATCAATTTCACATCACAGGGCATAAACCCACATACTTTGAATTCTAGGGTTAACCAAGGAATTCACATAAATTCTTCATAATATCATGAATCATCACTAAATTCATCATAAATAAGTATTATCCAACAATTTGGAGTCATACCCAACTATACCCACACATTGGAAGTAACGGTAGCTTAGATTGGGGTTCTTCTTCACAAATTAGGGGATTACTAAGGGGGCTCTATGGGTGGAAGAACCCATAGATGAAAATCTAAACATACCTTAATCAATGACCTAGCACAAGCCTTCAACAATGGAACCTTTGTTCTTGACCTTAGCTTCTACCTTTAGCTTCTTCTTCAATGGGGTCTTTCGAGAGAGAGAAATATTTGAGAGAGGAGTGATTTGGGGTTTTGATTTGAGTCTAATGTAAATTTACTTAAATTTGGGGGATCATGACTTAAAACTATATATATAGGTATATAAAACCCTTACGAAACAACCCCCATTTAATATAAGTCGAATAGGAATTTACTTAAAAACCCCTAAATTAGGCAGTCCCGACCAGTGGTCACACCCCCCTGTATGGACCGTCAAGGGAACCACGGTGCGTGGTGGTGCTGTGGTCCCTTGACCATTGACCCCTCTTAGCTAGGCGACCTCCTTTGTGGCTAAGGGAAATGCACGAGACCTCCCACGGTCCGTGGTCAAGACAACTGGCCGTGGTGATGGTCGTGGCCCCTTAGCCAGTAGCCTTGCCTCAAGGCTTGGCCTCCTACCATCCTAAGTAGACTTCACGGATCACTTCTCGGTCCGTGGTCAAGACCACTGGCCGTGAAAGTGGTCATGGTATTTGAGGCAGAATTGGCCAAGGTTGGACAGCCTTGGCCCTTGGCTAAGGCTTTGCCCCCTTGGCCTTGGCCTTTGTCCTTGCAACTCTATACCAATCCATAGATGACCTTCTAAACTACGGCGTCTAACATGTTTCTTGACATTCAAATACTAAGCTCCTCATTCTAAGCACGAAAAGTCTCATCGACTACTCTATTTCTCATACACCAACCTTTTGAACCCTAGCATGTTGCTCTAGTTAGGTCTACAAATTTCCGGGTCGTTATAATTTCTCCCCCTTGGGAACATTCATCCTCGAATGACGATTCTAAACACCTCTTAAGGGAACGACTCAAGACTAGTAGCCCATCGTGCATGCACTATATCTAAATGCACACAACAAGAGAGGAAAACTTCAATCTCAAACTAAACATGCTCAACGCAACTCAAGGAAGTAGGGACTACTTCTAACAACCTATTTATGCATGAAATTATCATAACTCATCATATTCACAGGAGGAACTACCTTCTCCAAACTAACCATGCTCAACATACTCTCATGGAGCTCATATGCAACTTCAATGAAAAATGTTACATGAGGCAAAACAATGCATTTAAGTCATTTCTAACAAGACCTAAGCATTTTCATGAACAAGCATATTAGGAAATCATGGTAACACATAAACACATAATCACTTTAATTTATAGGCACAATATCTCCCACTTGGGAGTAAGCCTATACAATCACTTCTAAACATCATTCATGCTAAGGACAACTTCAAGGTCCAACACAACAAGTCATAAAAGACAAGAAATCTGGAAATTTACTAAAGCATTAAACACATACCGGAAGGGACATGAGGAGATCACTCTTGATCTTCTCTAGATTGGAGAGCATAAAACCTATACTTCTTTTGAGTACCCTCATCCGGATCACTAGGGGCAACTTTCTTATCCTCCCTTCCCTTAGCCTTAAGAACCGGGCAATCTCTCATCTTGTGCCCATCCTTCCCACACCCATAGCAACCATCCATGCCGGCTAGGAACTTACCATAATGACTCCTCCCACACTTGGAGCAAGTAGGCTTGGGTGAATCTTGGCCGAAATATCTTGGTTTAGTCCTAGGCCTATTTTGTCCATCGGACTTAGCATTAGAAAAGTTCACATTATTGGTCCTAGACCTCTTTACCTCCCTATTCATTTTCTTGAGCTTTTTCTCCTCAATTTGTTTGGCATGAACCATAAGGCTTGAAATATTCATACTAGGGATAAGCATAGCCGAACGACACTCATTCTCTACCAATTCATACACTCCCACCACAAACTTATTCATCATAGCCCTCGAGTCCGCCACTAGGGTTGGAGCATACTTGGATAGTTGGGTGAACCTAAGAGCATACTCCTTTACACTCATACCTCCTTGACGAAGGTTGATGAATTCTTGCATCTTTCATTCCCTCAACTCTAGGGGCAAGAACTTATCTAGGAATGGTTCCTTGAACCCTTCCCACTCTATTGGGCCCGCTCCTAATGGCCTATTATCTTTCCATTATTCATACCAAATTTGAGCAATATTCCTCAATTGATAAGCGGCTAGTTCCGTTTTCTCTACCGTAGTCAAACCCATGATAGCAAGCACCTTATACATCTCATCTATGAAACCTTGAGGATCTTCCTCCATCTTGGAGCCATAAAACACTAGAGGGTTCATCCTCAAAAACTCTAACTCTCAAAGCAGCTGTATTCACATTATTAGCCAGACCAACTACTTCCTTATTGACTTGGACTGTCACGGCTTGAGTCAATATTTGGATAGTCACCCTTATCTCCATATTTCTTATAGTTCCCGCATCATTAGGAACTTGATGAGGAGCTTGGTGTGGAACTTGAATAGGAACCTCTTGCTCCTCATCACCTTCCTCAACTCTCCTAGCATTAGCCCTTGTATTAGCCATACCATGAAAAACCATAGGGCACAGATGAGAAAAAGGGCCTACTAAAGCCATACTCTATGGCACGACTAAGAGAATGAAGAAGTTAGATTTCCTAAGCATCCAATAGCCTCCTATTCATAAATGTGGTGCACTTCACATTTATGAACAAGAATCTACTAAACGTGGTTTGAGACAATCCTCGAACCATTCTAAACCTTGCTCTGATTACAAAGTTTGTCACGACCTAGGGGTACCCCCTAGACGTAACATTGTGTACTTGACCCCGAAGGGATCTCATACAAGCCCTTAGCATAATCATCACATAAGATACTAGAAAAGTATGGGAAATTTAAAACTTTAACCATACAATCGAAATCATTTTCATAAGCAAATGTAAGTCTTTTACTAACTCTTTTTCTCAAACCATCTATTCAAACTCAAGAATAAAAATCTTGGGACGCAACCCATAATAAAGTCTAAAACATAAGAATTGTCATAAAAGAAACATAATGGGTTTTCCCTCAAAGCTATGAGGACTCACCAAATCTTCAAGTCTTCTTGCACCTTAGAAACCTAGCCTTCAAGAAACTCAATCTCCAAGATCCTACATTTGATTAGAATGTAGGTAATATGCGTTAGTACAAAATGTACCAAGTCTGATAGCTAGCACAACACCATAAAAGCATATCAAAATGGTTTGTCAACATAAGACATAAGTATAAGAGATAATAACATAAGCATAACATAATCTCCAACATAAGAATCATATAATCATAAGTCAAGATAAGGCATAGTTAATAAGCATAGAAGACAAATCATAATTATACAAGCATAATTGACTCTTAGTCCTTTAAACCATAATAGCACCATTCCCAAGTGACCTCAACAACATACAAGTGCAAAGCAAGAATAGCATCCCATAATACCACCCAAGCCAAGTACCCCTTTAAAGTCATCTTAATCATAGTCTGTATGCATCGTCATCTCTTAAGTCTTACTACCATAAGGGCACCATACTCCTAAGTAACCTAAACACCCACTTGTGTAATGCATGAAAGGCATCCCATATTACCATTCACACTAAGCATAGCCTTTACGTCATCTTAGTCATACTCGCCCTCTTTTGGTCTTATCAGTTGTTTAACTCTCTTCACTAAGGGAATCTCTCACCTTTAGTCAAATATAACAAGGAAGGCAAATTTGGCACAATCCTATCTCAACTCATTTCTTTAGTAACCTAAGTAATACTTATGCAATGCAATCATAGCGTCCCATAATACTACTCATGCTAAATACCACTTTTAGGTACTCTTACTATTGCCTCTTGACTTGGAACTTAGTCCCTCTCTTTAACATTAGAACACTATGAGGTACTCTCTCTTAAGCACATCTAAGTTCATTATTAGGTGGATCCCTAAGAGATACTACTTTTAGCATATCTTGGTTCATCATCAACATGGACCCTATGAGATACTATCTTAAGTATGTCTAAGCCATTCATACTCTTGAATACTATGAGGTACTTCATTAAGTAAGTCTTAGTTAAATTATACTTTAGAACACTATGAGATGATTCTTCAAGCATGTCTAAGTTCATTGGATATGGAGATTGTTACTAGAAACCTTAACTCAACTATGTGAAGGCTTTCATCTCATGAGACCTAACTATGGGAAAACCCACACTCTACTACGTAAGAGTTCCCCCTTTAACTTGGGTAGTCGTCACATCAACTAGGTGTGGTTCTCCTTTCAATTTGGAGCCCGAATCCTCTATTGTGTGACACTCCATCTCATTTGTCAATATCCACTAGGGGTCAAACATATACCACTAGATTCACTATTAAGCCTTGCTTAACATTCATATCTCATCGAAATATGTCCTTGAAAACCAATCCATGTTCAAGTGATTATATCACTTCATACTATGAAACATTCATAAGGTAGGTTAGGTGAGTATAGGCTTTTGACCACAATTTTACCCATTAGACTCTATTTTTCACTTAGACTTTACTCTCAAAGCCTTAGCATCTAAAGTCAATTATATTAGCCTTAAACATTCATAACTAGGAGTCTTCACTTTTAACAACTCTACAACATGAAAGCATCCTATGAACCTAGATTTCAAGGCCTTCAATTACATTCTTCATTACTATGTGATTCTAGCCACAATTCATCCCAAAGGTTCAATTTCTACATTACAAGCCAATATCAATCATATTCAATTAGGTCTAGTTCAATTCATGATTTCATATTCCTATTCTGGAATAAGTTCTACACATTATGACAATCCTATAAGATCTATCAAGAATCATCAATTTCACACCACAAGGCATAAACCCACATACTTTGAATTCTAACCAAGAAATTCACATAAATTCTTCATAATATCATGAATCAACAATAAATTCACCATAAATAAGTATTATCCAACCAATTGGAGGTATACCCAACTATACCCACACATTGGAAGTAACCCTAGCTTAGATTGGGGTTCTTCTTCACAAATTAAGGGATTACTAATGGGGCTCTATGGGTAGAAGAACCTATAGATGAAAAGCTAAAAATACCTTAATCAATTCCCTAGAAAAATCCTTCAACAATGGAACCTTTATTCTTGACCTTAGCTTCTACCTCTAGCTTCTTCTTCAATTTTGGCCTTTGTAGAGAGAAATATTTGAGAGAGGACTGATTTGGGGTTTTGATTTGAGTCTAATGTAAAGTGACATAAAATTTGGGGCTAATGACTTAAAACAATATATATAGGTGTATAAAACCCTTACAAAACTAGCCCCACTTAATATAAGTCGAATAGGAATTTACTTAAAAACCCCTAAACTAGGCAGTCCCGTCCAGTGGTCACGCCTTCTTGTACGGACCTTCAAGGGTACCACGGCCCGTGGTCCCTTGACCAATGACCCCTCTTAGCTTGGCAACCTCCTTTGAGGCTAAGGGAAGTCCACGAGACCTCCCACGGTCCGTGGTCAAGCCAACGAGCCGTGGTGATGGTCTTGGCCCCTTAGGCAGTAGCCTTGCCTCAAGGCTTGGCCTCCCACCATCCTAAGTAGACTTCACGGACCACTTTATGGTCCGTGGTCAAGACCACTGGCCGTGAAAGTGGTCGTGGTCTTTGAGGCAAACTTGGCCAAGGTTGGACAGCCTTGGCCCTTGGCTAAGGCTTTTCCACCTTAGCCTTGGCATTTGCCCTTGCAACTCTATACCAATCCTTAGATGACCATCTAAACTATGGGGTCTAACATGTGTCTTGACATTCAACTACTAAGCCCCTCATTCTAAGCACAAAAAGTCTCATCTACGACTCTATTCCTCATACACCAACCTTTTGAACCCTAGCTTGTGGCTCTAGTTAGGTCTACAAATTTCTGGGTCGTTACATCAAGGTACATTATTACACACATGCAACAGATGCCATTAGCGTACCGATTCAAGGTTCATTATTAAACACATGAAAGGGATGCCATTAGCCTACCGATTCAAGGTATATCATTAGAATAACTCATTGAATCCTCATGAAAGGGTACCATTGGTCTACCGATTCAAGGTTCATCATTATAATAGTTCATTGACTCCTTAGAATACTTCATTAGTCATTTATGAAAGGGATACCATTCCCCTACCGATTTAAGGTTTATTAAGATCACTTTTAATTACACATGAATAAGATGACCTTAGCTTACTAATTCAAGGTATATCAATCAATATTACTTTTATTCACACATGAAAGGGATGCCATTGGCCTACCGATTCATTTCGCTGAGGAAAGCCTTTCACATCATCACAATTTCATCATAGTCATACTCACTTTATTCTCAAGTAATCATAAAGCATATACATAAACATCATGATCATGATTCATCAACACATCTAGGATTACTACATTAGACATTGATAACAACATGATTCAAATAGTGCAATTACTACAAGCATATTCCCATGATATTCATCTTTCTATAATTCTCCCACATCACAAGTTCATAAATTGGGAACATGGGGATTTCATGGTTTATTGGTGGAAATTCAACATACCAACCATAGTAATTCCTTAATTAATACATAATTCAAGTAATCAATCCATAACATTCATAATTCGATAACATTCTACTCACATCAATCAATACCCACACTTTAAGATCCAATTTTGAAGAATTGGAGGAATTCATGGATTATTGAGGAATTCATCTTAAAAACAGTAAGTAATCATCAATTTGATCATAATATAAAGCAATTAAACCATTAGAAATGTTTTTGAAGTGAATCAATGACTTGGAGTAAAACCCTAGCTTTTGGTGTAAAGTTACAAGTTTGAAATTGAGTTTGGAGGGACTCCATGGATGAAAGCTATCCATGGATCAAAGACTACCATACCTTAGGTGAAGAAATCCAACAAATTCATGTCAAAAAGCATCCTTATTCAAGACCTAACTTGATCTTCTTCTTCTTCTTCTTTGGAGTTCTAGAGAGTGTGTTTGGGGGTAAAGTTATTTATGGATTTTTGTCCTGGGATTTATGAGGTGTAAGTGTTATTTAATGGTTTAAAAACCCTTATATAGGTCTATTAAAATAATAAAAAATGACCATAAAATAAACTAACTAAAAAGGAAATTACCTAAAAGACTTACTTTGGCCGAACCTTGGGCAGACTTACAGGCACGACCCACGGACAGTGGGTGGGCCTACGGGGCGTCCTGCAGGTCCGTAGGTCCATGGTATGCAGCTCCTCCATTTGTCTCTTGGAGTTTAGGCTTTAGGGTCCTCCTCAAGGATCCTCGGTTGGTCCTTGGGGAGTCGTACCTTGACGTTTAACCCCTAAACCCCTCATCCTAAGTACGAGAAGCCATTTTACTATTCTAACCCACACATTAAACTCTAAAACTCTCACATAAGGCTCTAGTTTCACCTACTAATTTTCCGGGTGTTACAAAATATTGACAAAAATTTATGACTCAAGAACATGAAAGTATGATTATAGTAGTAATCAGTCGTAGTGGGAGAATCATAAAGAAGATTGATTTGTTTTGTATGATTGAGAGAACTTTCATGATAGAACTCCTGAAAAGAAGTATACCATTGGTTTCATGATAAGGTCTCTCAAGATCTAGTACAAAATGGATTTGTTACGATGAAGCACTACTAGACAAAAATGCATGACAAAATAGCTTGGTAATTTTTTTTCGATAAGAAATAAATGAATGCATGTGAAAGTTGTAAATGCATATTTAAGAGTCTAAGTGGGAAATTGTTAGGGTATATTCTATTAATTATGTGTTTAGACATAGTATTCTAACATTTGTCAACATTAAATATCTATGTGTGGGATATTGTTAGGGTATATACTATTAACCATGCATTTAAATATAGTACATTATAACAATTGTGATGGTTAAAAGTCTAAGTGGGAGATTGTTGGGATATATCTTATTAACCATATGTTAAGATATAATATTTATTATAGAATAAATATTTATTTAGTTTTAATAGATCATATATTCGTTTATGGTGTATATTTACTTATATAGTAGATGATCTAGAGTGTAGAGTTTTAGCTTATACACAGAGGATTAAATCATCAGTTCTTATAAGTATAAAGTTTTTTGTTCACAATCTAGAATGGAAATTGGACATGTCATCAGTACAATTGTAGCACAAGATTATATGTAATTTATCTTGATTATGAGAATGGTATAGTTCTGATGTTTGCGTAATCAAGATACAACTTCCAATGCAAGTGTCTACGATCGTACATTAGTAAAGTAACCCAATCAAGGGTTGGGGTCGAATCTCAAGGGAGTGGTTTTGAGAATTAATAGAAAAATAAAATTAAGTTCTTATTAGTCATAGCCAAAAACATTATCGAATATAAACATGTTAAATCTAAGGGGTGACGCAAGCGTCAATTATCAATGGGGGTTTGTAACAAGTAAGCAAAACCAACAAAAAAAATGCAAAGAGTACTAATCAAGGAGATGGGATTCTTGGGATGTGATAGGAATACGGGATAAACTAAACTATTGCGTACATGTTTTTGATAATAAAACCGTTAAATATTTGTGACTAGGCTAGACTATAGTGGGGGTAAATTCTCTCTCCAGCAACTTACCTCGAATCAAAAAGGTCTTTTCAAGGCTTGTAATAGGGCTGAGTGCAAACGTATGGTCATTTAGGCTCAGTGACTTTCATCCTCATGAAATGTGGTGTTCATAACACTTCCTTTCCTTTTCCTTCATCATTCACTTTAGTGCTCATAAGTCATCTTATTATTTACTCTCCATGGATTGTTTGGAAACCTCGTTTCTTTTGTACTTTATTCCACAACTTTCCTTTTTTTTAAATTCTTTTCTTCTCTTTTTCTCTTTTTTTATATATATATGGAGGGGTTCCATTTTTTTCAACACCATGGGTTAAAGGGGACTTTCCTTGCACTTCTTGACTTTCCCTTTTCTTTTAACCACACCCCCAACTTAGGCTTTTGGCCTCTGTTGGCTATTCAATCAACCACAAATCAAGAGGATTATAGGTAGTGGATTAAGAGAGGTCTAGTTTTCATCAAGTTTCTTCCAAAGAAAGGTAAGGCTCAAGGGGTGTTCAAAAGCGGTTCACACACTCACTTAGTTGACCGGACCAACGGGGCAAATTCTAGGATCCATCATGCATAGTTCACAGGTAAGCTCATCACAACAGGCATTGACACTATAAGTAAAAAAAACTCCACAGTTTCACTAGTGTGCAACTGAAACGACCCCAATAATGCCCGAAAATGTGCTTCGGAAACACCTATAATTGTAATTTCCATATATCTCAAAATCTGTGCATGATTTCGGAAATTCGACTTCATATTCTTATTCAGGGGGTAAAATTGAGTGGGAAATGGGTCTAACCCGAATTTTA